>JANBPT010000053.1:0-91324 GCA_027575765.1 Tieghemiomyces parasiticus
ATCCTTTAACACTTTTCTGCCAACCTTTCTACATCCCCCACCCCCACTCCCATACCTCACATTCCCCCCTTTTACAAGTGCTGTACCCACAGGCAACCCTCCACCCTTACAACCCAATTCTAGTGACACTCAAAACCTCTAGCTGGGCACCTCCAATGACCAACTGGAAAATTGCCAGTTGGCAGATAAGCATAAAAGCTAAGCCAACTGCCTTCCTCCAAGAAGCAGCGCCACTGCTACTACCTCCACCCTCACTTTATGCTTACCTTAATCAATACACCCTTTGGCTTCCCACTTACCACCCCCCTTAAAAAACTATGGTTGTGCCGTGTGTCCTGATTTATATAGTGCCCAGCAGGGGACCTACCAGCTTCCTCTGTGGGTGCACCTTTCTCCCTTATGTGGGAGTAGTTTCCTTCAATGCTGCACCTATCCTGCCTCTCCCTATTGGGAGACTGTATACTCTAGGTATTGGTGCACCCAATTACACCCCTTCAGGAGGTGAAGCAGATGTTGGTACCACAAATGATGGAATATATAGCACTAGAATCAGGACATAGTAATGGTGATAATGGTGAACTGGTAATGTTCCCTGGAGAGACCCAACTATGGTACCTGGGAACCATCACATTAGATCCTTCACAGGTAAAGCCCCAGTCTACTATTTCAGAACCAGAAATTATGTGATAGTAGAATGACCTTTTGGGAATGATGTTGGACTTGGGCCCACTATCAGCCCAGCCTTTCTGCTATGGGCTAGTGTTAAGAAATTATGGAATTGTAGAGAAGTGTAAGCAAGTATGGCAAGTGCCATTTGAAAGAGACTGGCTGTGTTGATATTAGGCCCAAGTCTAATACCATAACCAAAAGGCTTTTCTACTATCACAGAATTTATGGTTCTGAAATAGTAGACTTGGACTTTACCCTGAGATAATCTAATGTGGTGGTTCCCAATCACCACACTGGCCCAGGTGTCACTAATTAGATGTAGAAGCTAGGTTGTGGAGTTGGCTATTGTCCTAGCCAGATGTATGAGGGGCAGTGTGGAGGTGTGGTGGAGTTGTGGGTGGCTGCTACTTTGTGCATAGTGGTGCAGTCATTCCAGGTGACCACACTTTGTAAATTTGCCTGAAGGCCTGGGTCAGCCATTGCCATAACCAACAATAAACCTGCCTACATTGACAGAAAATAGCTCAAAGTTCACAGAGGTGTGCTAAACAATGACTGTATTATACCTGAAACCACCCCCACTTGACTTCTACATTTCACCTAATGTGTGATTACTAGTCACCATTCTGGGGAAGTACCTACCTATACCCTTAGCCAGCCATAGCTATCTATTACCCTTCCTTTCTTTATCAAACAGGCATCCACCCTGCGCTATCCTTTGGATTTGGATCATATATATCCATCAGAATCATGCCTTGCATCCCACCCTTGCATCCTATGGCCCACTGGATTGCAGATGGATTCAAGTGTAAGGCTCATAAGTACCAGTGAATGAACTCACCCAAGCCCAATAACAACCATTGCATCACCTCCTTCTATTGCTGGTAAAACATAGCTCAATACACCCTCACCCTCTGGGCATCTCATCTACCAACTAAAAGTAAATAAATGGCTTAATAATGCACTAGTCCATAAAAAACGATGTGAAGGGCCACACGTAACAAAGACAACCATGAACTGGTTGGTTGCGCAGCAGATTGCTACCCTGGTAGTCATCCTTGGTGCAAAAACGAGTTGAGGTGACAGGAAAATGCGTGCCGAAAAAGGACCAATTAGAGTCCCTGGTTTCGTTTTTCCACAACATTTATAACTCCGCCCTCACAATTGTTGTGATGCTAAGCCCTGGTGGCGGGGATTCAGTTGGGCCGTATGCAATAATGGTCTACGTCCAATGGCAAACAAGGTTGATTATGGTGTGTTTACTTTTGCTGTAATGTAAAGAGTATGGGACCATGATGGCGTCCCAGCTAACTAAAATACATAAAGGGAATAAAGTCAAGGCAGAATAATTGAACTATTAAAAACCAACTGACAAGCCCTTGCTTACCCTTGGGGGCTTGCTTCTTATACTTGGGTGCCAGGGAACAACCTACATCCCCCTGCATACCACACATAACCTTCAACCTAGGGCGGCCTTTCCCACTAAAAGGAGATTGGTGGTTGCTTACGATTTTGGGGTGTCAACGTGCCTGTTAGATACTTTCAAGGGACAAAGTTGGTGTTGGCACCACACTAAATGTTGTGGACTGGCCCACACAACCACAACTATATATCACGACTATTTTATCAACTGTCGCCTATTCTTAAATGGGGTCTGTGTTAGGACTAAAACGACTTTATCACTAACAACGGACCAGTGGCCAAGCCCGCGTCATTTTTAACAGGAACTCGTCCTAAGTCAACGCTACACAACCGATTTTACCCACTTTAATGATCTCGCGACTATTCAAATCGCCTAAACTGACGCCTAGAGAGTAAACTTCAGTTCCATCTTGATATCTGATCTTGTGCCGTCTGCACTAAAAGTGTAAAACCGTAACACTGTAAGCACGCTCTCCAATCGAATTATTCCTATATTTCTCCTCAAACGTCTGCTTGCTTGCTGTCCCTTTATTTTAATAACGTTGCCACTTGTTTTTTTCCTTTTTTTATGGTATTTTGCGTACCGCTCGAAACGAAATATAGGTCAGATGGCCGAGCGGTCTAAGGCGCTACGTTCAGGTCGTAGTCTACTCTTGTAGGCGTGGGTTCGAATCCCACTCTGACCAATATTTTACGACTTCGTTCATTACAACTCGGTATCGAAACCAACGTTGGCAACTTATAATTTTGGGTTAGGCCTCTACGGTACGCCTGGTGACATGCTGCAAGAGTGATGCTGATATAATCAGGACGCCAATGTTATAGAAACCATTCTACATATCGTGTAGTTTTCAAGGCCCACCTACAACTCATTTCCCCGCCTCTGTAGTAAAAGCTGTTAACTGTTAATGTGCGATAGCAATTATTTCATGATCAGAAACGTTGTATCGGATAGCCTCCTACTTCATACTCGAGACGTTTTCCTTCATTAGATAGAGCGCATTACCCAGCACATTATTATCTAGCCGGCGTAGGGGTTGCGTAGCCTTATCATTGAACATTCTCGATTATCGATATATAAACCTAGTGGTTTGCGATCTAGACAATGCAGCTTTAGGGCTTCGACTTTCCCCTGCGGGCGGGACTGTGAGAAGAGTAACATATACCAGGTGTATTGTTAATCAGGCCATACCTATAAGAGGCAAGTGTATCCGACTCGAGAACGGCCAAGACCAACCAATGCCCTGTGGAGAACCAAAGGGGGGTTCTCTTCCGCTGTGGACGGGTGGACCTTGGCGACACCCTCCTCTATCTGCGCATCTGTGGGTGAAAGTGGACGTTGGTACTCTGAGCGTTGCAGTGTGCCTTGCGGGCCATTTTCCCGAACGGTAGCACAATGACGCCCAAACGGGGTTACACCCGGACCAAACCATTGTCCCGCGGTTGGCCGGCTCGGCAAGCCACCAAAATACGTCTTTCCAGTCGCGGCTGCTGGCAATGGGCACACAGACGGGAATGCCAAGTCTTCCCTCGTCTCCTCCGTACTGCAGGCTGCTAAGCCTGTCCTTTGGAATGGGTGGAAATAATGATATTAAAAAATAGGATCATGAATAAGACGGGTGATTAGTGGCCAGGGGTGATGGAATGGGAGTGGGGGGAAACGGAATGGAACGTTCGGGGGTTTATTGTTCGACCGAGTGAGCCTGTGAGGGATCCCCTTGGCATCATGCGGCCCGAAGTGGCTCACGGCTTGGCAGGCAGAACAGGTTGCCTTCTTCCGTTACCTGACGGTACCTTTGCAGGGACCCGCGCTACGACGCGTAGCCAGGGCTTTTGTTGGGGGGTAAGGCGGTCTGTTTGGTCGCGTCGGCGCACCCTGGACAAAACCAGTCCATCCCTCGTCACGCCGCCTTCTATATAAGCTCCCTCCGGGGCGTCCCATGCGATCCAGGCAAAATTCTTGTCCATACCTTTTATCTCCCCGCCACCTACTTTCCAGTTCCTTAGCAACGGTGACCCCTAGGCCCCCCTAACGTGCCTGCACCAACCTCTCCCCGCACTGCCGTCCCTGGTCTGGCAACCCTTATTGTCCCTACCCCCACCGTGGCTGAGATCTCCCGCGTCATTATTCTGCGGGTATTCACTGCATAACCCCCTGGCCCCAACACTCGCCAGTTCGCTTTACCACTGTTGAGTCTCGTTACACCCTGGAGCGCCCACTTGAACCTTTGCGTGGCCGGCCGAATCACCTGCTTAAGCCAGTCCCAACCGCTAGCCTGCCCTGCGCCTAGTTTAGGGAAGCCCCCGACCACTCGGGTACCACCGACCTTCCGTCTGCCGTACGGCTGTCGGCCCATTTAACCGTAGGCCGTTGTCCCGCTTCCGGTCGCCCTGTGCGCTCCTTGACTTTGTTCTACTTCCCCCTCCCCTTCTCCCTGTCGTGATTGCCGGTCCATTTAATTTCACCTTTACTAGCCTTCTGGCCTCAGCCTACCGTCCGCTCTTCCGTCACCGGCCCATCCCCTTTAAAACCCCGCTGGACCCTCCCCTCCCGTCAGCGTTTACTGTTTTTCCATATTCCTGCTGGTTTGTGTCAGCCCTCTCGGTGTTTACTGCTCTCCCGTTTCGTTTCGGCCTTTTTGCTTAGTTCCCGCTCCCCGGCACAAGCCTCTGTGCACGTAAGCCCGCACGGTACCGCTACCCAATCTCCGTCCGTGTGTGTCCGTGCATCCCCCACTCCGCCATGCTGCATCTGTCCGCGATGGGCTCCTCCAAGTTAGGGGCGGCCGCCACTCGGTTCTGGCTCTTCGCCGTGGGCGTGCTGAGTTGCTTCGCCGCCACCTGGGCCCAGGAAACCACTGGCGGCGGGTACCACCTCTTCGCCCAGGACATTATCGCCGGTATCATCTTGATTATCGTCGGGTTCCTATTTTGCTTCTTTGGTCGCCGTCTGTTCAAGGTCGTGCTCTTCCTGGCCGGCTTCTGTGTGTTCGCTCTCCTCGTCCTGCTGGCCTGCTACCGTATCCGACCCCCGACCGAGGACGAGACCACAAGGGCCATCCTCTACTACGTGGCGGCCGTCATTGGTGGTATCTTTGGTGGTGTTCTGAGCATGTGCTTCTGGTTCGTCGGTCTGGCCCTCATCGGTGCCTTGGGTGGCTTCACCCTGGCTGTCTGGCTGCTTTCGTTGCGCAGCGGTGGCCTAATCACCAGCACCTGGGGCCAGGTCTTGCTTGTCGTCCTGCTTGTGCTCGCCGGCATGATAGCCATCTTCTTCCTCGAGAAGCACATTCTCATTATCGCCACCGCCCTCTGGGGGGCCTACGCCATGATGGTTGGTATTGATTCCTTCGCCCACACCGGCTTCCGTGAACAGCTCAGCGAATTCTTTGACGGCGACACCGCCTCCGTGTACAATACCAACGCCAAAGTCTACGCCATGATTGGCTCCACCATCGCCCTCGCCCTGATTGGCGCCATCGTGCAGTACCGCAGCTTCACCGGCCGTCACCGCTAAACAGTAGCGGTAGTCGACGAGTACCCCCATCTTCCATCGGGTTTCCCGCCCATGTCATTGTTTCGACCTGTATTATGTATCTACTCTCTTCCTTTTTCCAGAGCAAAAATTGGCCAATACTTTGCAGCACGCCTCGGCCATGGGTTTCCTTGCGTGTCATTTTTTTTCCACTCCAGCTGGGGGTTCGTCTTTAGGCACCAGTTTCCAATAAACCGCACTCTTGCCTCCCTTCCCTCCTATGATCATGCCGTACACTATACTGTAACGAGGTGATTCAAACCTTAAGCTCCTGTTGGGGTGAAATGCATTGGCTTTGTTTTAGCAGGGACGTCGCGTCGACTGAGATTTAATCCCTGATTTAGTTTATTGCTGGATGGCCCAAGGGGCGCTCTCGCCTAGCTACTGGGGCTGGATGTAACCCATTTCAAACGCCCCGCGACTCCCCCCCACGCTTATATATGCACACTCCCCACCGACGACCGCGGCGAACTACTGGCGCCAGCCAATCCATGGAGCTTCCAACGTGAACTCCAATCCTGCCCCTCAGGCCAGCCCAGGCTGGTGACCACGGGATAAATGAGACCGCCATGGCACACTGATAAGACTTCCTGTAGCGCACGCAACTGGTCCATTTCCTCCTCGTACCGGTGTCTAGCCCCTTCCCGTGACTCGTCCCCTTGCGGCACAGGCTGCTTAACGTCGAACCGAAAATACACTCGGGGTTCATCCTGCAGGCCTTCAAATTCAAGTTGCTGCTGGATAAAATCTATGTCATTAGCACTAGTGAGCACGATCGGGTGGAACCGACTGGCCTTTGGGGGTAGCCAGACCGCCAAGTGGTTATGGCCGAACCTGTCGACCTTGTCGCGCAGGTAGCTATGGCCCCTCGTATCGCCTTCGCGGACAGCGGTAAGAGCTTTGGTCCAGGTGCTGACGGCCCATTGCGTCCGTGGGTCGGCGGGAAGCTCCGATTGAGTGGCCGTGGTGGTTGGGGTGAGACTGTGAAAGGCGTGGGTGAATAGGCTGCGCTTAGGGGCCTTGGTAAAGAATGCCCGGCAGTAATCAGGACGACGGGAAGTATACTGTGCTGGGGAAGCCGTACCGGCAGCGGATGGGCAGGCAGGCGACAACGTGGACTCCGCAGAGTAGACGCTCGGAGCGGCTAGCGCAGCGCTGACGATTGAGACGGTGACCGTGAGGGTAACGGCGGGAATTTTCATGGTGGTGGGCTGTGGGATGCTGCTGGATAGAGTGGTGGCGAGAGTTCAGGACCGAGTCCCTAGAATGTGATCACGAAGTGTGTGATGCTATGTGGCAGCCCCGTGAAGCGGTGGTATCTCCCTTTATATCAAAACAAGGCCGCAAGCCAAGCCGTCCGGTGAGCCTTCGGGGTGAGTGGGAATGTAGGTAGGGGACCAGCGTATGCTGAAGTATCATGGCCGGCCTGAACCATCGCCATAAGTTGGTCGCTGCTGGCCTGCTATATTGTGACCATCCCCTCTCCCTTCCGTATGACAGCTACGTCGGCTGGGAACATAATCGGAGCTGTCGAAAAATTTGGTGTCCCGTCAAGAGGCTGAAGTCAACCGACCCCTAGCACCAGAAGCAAGGATAGGCCGACTACCGGCCGGGAAAAAGGGCCGGTTAGTCACGAAAGCAATGGGCTATCGAATAAAAAGTGTGTTGTCTATCTGAGCGGCCACCTGCGATGTTGTCGCCTGTGGGACGTACGCTGCCACCCGTACAACACCAATGCCAGAAGTATTCGATCATTCAAGGACCAGAATCATCCGCCCACCATTTCATCGTACTCACTGTCTTTCTGTATAAAAAAACCAGCTCTCTTCCTTCCATTTGCATTGCTCCTCTCTACTATGGTTGTTCCGGTAGTCGGAGTGAAGGGTAAAAAGGAGCGGGTTTAATCGAGGACCTGGTCGCCACGGTCCCCTTCTTTAATTGAACGATTCCGTGTTACCCAACATAGGTGGAAGCGGGTACTGACGGGACAATGTGTTCGAGTGCACATTTACATTGAAGGGGGGAGGGCACTGGTACCGTCCGTGTACGACGCAAAGTTGCGTTGAGCAAAGGTGGTAAGGAGAAGGCGCCTATAGAGGGCTGTGGCGTGGGCGGCTCACGGTCCTAAAATCGCCCACCTGGTCATTTAAAGTCCAACTTGACACGTACGTTGGTCTACTTTCGGCACCACTCTGGACGGTATCCTTTACCATTTAACGGTGCATCGTATGCGGAAGTACTCGCCTTCAATAAACCAAAAGTTGGCGGCTAAACAGTCGTTGGTGACACTACGGTCGTTCAAATCACAAGTTTTTGGATTCTTTTTTATTGTTGTCGGGTCGGGTTGTATGGTCCACTAAAACTCTTCCACCTCCACCTTAATCCCGCACGTTTGACACACCTTGGTTGTAATGCCCGTCTCGGGATCCTCCTCCGTCATGCCGTATTCGTGTTCGTGCTTGGCGTCGTAATCCCGCTTCTGCCAAATGCTGGTGCGCGTCCGGTTCCGTAGCTCTGGAAAAGTGTCATCGGTGGGTGTGAAGGTATAGAGCGTAAGGGGAGTGAGCGTATAGGTCTTGTGAGGGGTAACAGAGGCTGGGTAATATGACCGGCCACGCGCAGTGATTCAGCCTGATATAGTCACCAATACAGTCTGGGTGGGCCGAAACTTACCCCGTAGGCTGGCCTGGAACTTCTTAGCCTTGCGCGTTTTCTTCTCCTCCGCCCGGCGCTGATATTCCTGGTCCAGTGCCTCCTCGCTACCCCACCGTCTGAAGGCGTAGGCCTCGACCTGACGATGAAAAAGTGGGCGCGCCGACAGGCAAGAGTGGCAGGCAGTAACGTACAGATAGATTAACCTCCCATTCTGGTGACTACGCAGGCCTTGTATATTTGCCATTGGAGCATCAGGAACATGGATATTTGTTGAATAGGAGCCAAAGGGCGGGGCGAACCTACCTGCTCGCGAACGTAGAGCATCATGTTGTTCCAGGTGGCCTTACGTGGGTTGGGCTTCTCCCAGCACCGCAAGATCTCACGGTCGCGAAGTTCCTCTGCAACGCAGTATCGGGACGGGCGTGTGAACGGTTGTCATTTTACGTTAAACCTCCGCTTCTTCAACTCAGGTAAGGTTTTTGACCAACGCTTTACCGTCGTCAGTCCCACTATTTCATAGAGGGCCTTGTCATTACTTACCATCCGTTAATAAGTAGTCCTATCAGTGAACAAAACATGTGAGTAAAGTTAAGGTGGACGATTAGTGTTCAAGCGCCGACATTGCTCAATCTTCTGAGTACACTCTTAGGACCGTACGGTCCGCCGCATCAATCCTAAATAATTTGCCAAGGAAAGATCCGAAATCAACTCCTTCAACTGCACCCATGTGGCTTACCTCTTTGGCTTCCGTTTTGGTGATCAAACTGTACTTATCCGGGTTATTTCGCTTGCATTCCCGGCAAACTGTAATATCAAACATTTTAAAAAAGATTGCGTCCAGGTCCATCGAACCGCACTCGCGGCACTTGGGGTTGAGGGTCGGGTCAGCATTCAGCGCTGGAAACGATCAACGAGGGGGTCGGGAATATACGAAATAAGTGTCCGTTAGAATAAAGAGGGAGAGGGTTGTTCTACGCCGTATGGAGCTTGGTTGGTGGTTCAAACCCTCCGGGGGAAAATACGAAATGGAACCACTTACGTAGGTCGTCGATCAAAATCTTTTCGGTAGGCCGGTTGCGGGCGAGAGCCGCATCGTCTGGGTCAGGGGCGTCGGGTATAATGAACCCGCCCCGGCTGTCGACCATGTTGGTTAGGTCGTACTCGCAGTAGCCCGAGGAGAGCGCGCTGACCCCGCGCCCGTTATTACGCCGGGGCCGTTTCCGGGGGCCGGCTTCATCGTGGGCATTGCCTGCAGCCGGGGCGGGGGATTTCGAGGAGAGGGTCGTCGGGCCGTCCCTAGTAGTAGCGGGAGCGGAGGTTTGGGCTAATTTGGCTTGCGCTTTGCGACGGTTTTCCGAAATGCGTTCGCGCTGCTCGGTAGTTAAACCGGAGGATGGCGGCTGCGAGCCGCTTATCGTTTGGTCCGCCATACCTGTGGGGGGGGTGCCTCGGGTCGTGGGTGAATGC
Organism: Tieghemiomyces parasiticus; assembly: GCA_027575765.1. Taxonomy (NCBI): domain Eukaryota; kingdom Fungi; phylum Kickxellomycota; class Dimargaritomycetes; order Dimargaritales; family Dimargaritaceae; genus Tieghemiomyces; species Tieghemiomyces parasiticus. The sequence continues at coordinate 9,749 of JANBPT010000053.1, forward strand.
GGAGGGGCGAGTCTAATAAATATGGCTTACACCTAGGATATCGGTTATAGGATGAAGAGGCTAGGCAGGGTATTAGGGAATGAAGAAACGGGCCTTAAGCGAGAAGCGTAGCAATGTAGGGGAATGAGGGGGGCGCCGTCGTCATGGAAGGAGAAGGACGAGTAGCATAAAAATGTCCGCCCTACCGCAGCAGGGCGTAGCCAAGCATTGGCCGAAGAAGACCGTGCGCCTTTAAAGTTGTCACCACCACCCTTCCGAGCCAGCATACTGGTCGCCCTGAACCTCAGCCAACGTAATCCTTTTTAGGAAACTTCACAAAATCATGAATTTATTGCCAAAGGGGGGGGGGGAGATAAGAAAAGACAGCGGTTAGGTAAACCCCTCTCCGTTGGTCACGATAAGTTACTAAGGTAAGTGCTTGGTGAAGACTGGCCAAGCACTGCCAGAGCGCTGGGGCGCTCATGGGGGCTAAGGTGCCAACCGACACTTGGCAACACCACACTACACACTTCGCTAACATACTCAACGCGACACACTGCACCGGCATCCAAAATTTCATCACCAGTGCCATCCTGCCTACGGGCTCCTTCCACAGGGACCAACCGGAAGAATGGCACGACGAATTGCCAAGTGGTTTCCAGCGGTACGAGGTCAAGTTGGACAGTGCTGCGATGCAGGCATATCATATCCTCTATCGCCTGTTGACAATGATGGCCATATTGGCGGAGAGACTCTGTGAGGTGGTTGTGCCTGACAGCTTTGTAGGCGGTAAAGAGCCGCCTTGCCTTATACAACGGGCGGATATTGGGAACGACTGCCGCGCATTTGGCCAAGTAGGTGAGCTCCAATGGGAGCCCCCCGGTTAGTTGGTGCATTTCTTTTTCAATATCCCCGCGATCGTACAACGCCGGCCAGTTTACCGCTGGGAGGATAGGCTCTAGGAATTTTGCGATCTCATCACGGCTGAGCCTCGTGGAGAACCGATAGTGAGCGGCGTAAGGAGGGTACCAGGTTTCTCGGCGAGCGCATTGGGCTGAGAAGCCCAGCACTATGGTGCCGCGGATCTTGAAGCACATTTTGAATAGGCCAGATAGGGGGGTTGCAAGGGAGTCGGTTACGTTTTGGCGGATGTTATCAACCACAACGACCAGCCGGTCGTTTCCAGCTCGCAACCGGTGCGCCAGAGCCTGGTAAAGCTCAGCGAAGTGTCGCGCCAGGCGCTTCTTGCAACTGCGTGTAGCGGAGGCTGTCGGCTGGTCAATACTCTCCGCAGCGCGCAATTCGCTAAACAGGCGATAGAGAATAGCACGCGCCTCGCGCATATCACCAAAAGCTACCATAAGATGGAGGGCCGCCATAAAGTGGATTGGGTGGCGGCAATCGGCTTGATCCAGGTCGCTAAAATCCGGAATATAGACCACCTTATGGTCCTGGTACTCCCGCAGGTAGGTTTGGGTGGCCATCAGAAAGTGACTGAGGCCGTTACCATAAGCGGGATGGACGCAAACACGCAGGCATTGTGGTTCTACATGGCGTGCATCGTGTGGCAGGCCAGGGGCTAGCGGGCGGTTGCGATGAAGGGCTCGCTTGAATGTCGCCCAAGCGTTGTGGCGGTAAAAGGTGCGGAAGCCATCAGGGGTGGGGCTATCAGTACAGCCGTCAGGGGTGGCAAAGTCAGTAAAGCCAGCACTATCAGGTCGGACAGGATAGCGGGGCAGGCAGGTCCAGCTACTCTCCCCCGGACAGAGAGGTGCGGCGCACTCACGCCCGTACGCTTAGCATTCTTCAGCAAATGTGAACAACTCTGTTGGAGGGGGGCGGGTAATACGTATAGAATGGGCGGAAGCTCGATTATTATAAGCGGCGTGAGGACTATACAAGACCACAGTCATAGCTGCAACGTTGCCTGATAAGTTCTGGGTAGTGTCCGCTGAAGTACTTACTTGACATGAACTGACAACTCCTCTCGGTAAGATTTGCTATCAGCGTATCGGACATGATCAGGGGGGATGTCACGTGGGCGACAGGTCGTGCAAAGGAGAGTAGGTTAAAGCGCACTATAAACTGTTGTAGATAGTGTGTACACAGGTACTAATTCGGTATAGGGGCATAATCTCTCGAGCATCTTATGTGGTATTCGGGGTGATATGAGGAGTAGGGGAGGGCATGGGATTGACCCATTTTATATCACCTTAACAAGCTCTAACCAACGGAATTGGTGGGGCAATTCGGCCTAACTTCTGAGGGGTTTCTGTCAGTGGCACAATATAGCCTTCGCCCTGTAGCCTGTCAACTTCCATTCCTGACTAGAAGCTATCGTAGTTAAACCCGACTGACTCGGGCCTAGTGCCCGGTCCTCATTACCCATCCCACGATGTGAATAGTCAAATATACATCTTTGGAATTACCAGGAAAGTCAGACCACGGACCCCGGGTGATTTGCCTACGCTGGGAAGTACGTCAGCAGCATCTGGCTAGGGGTAGTTGTACGGCTCAACCTTCTGGTGTTGGACGTCAAGTTTCATGTCGGCTTTTCCTGCTATACGTTTACCATCACCCCGGCTAATATCTTGGTTTCGACTCTAAGAAGGGCGGGACATTTGCTTCCTTCCCCCTACCAGGATGACTGCCATTGGGCTTTGCTGTGCCGAATTACTTTGATGCCAGTCATTTAGCTCTTCTCTGCTGACGGAAAGGTACTTCCGACATCCCACCCCCGAGTAAAGTGTATAGTAGAAACGCGATCTATATCTTTTTCTCCGACTGACCTGTGAAAAGGGAACAGCTTATGGATCCGATATTTATTGTGTTCATAGCTTAGCTGGTTCGATTATTACAGCTTTACCAACTGTTACACTTGATGCCTTCCCGTTTCTACATTGTGATTACAGGCCGTTGGGTCCGGATCACAACACTAGCGACCTTGAGGCTTCCACATTTCGATGGCTTCGGCCGTTACATTATCAGTCTCTCCGCACAGAGCTGTGCTCTACATTGCTTCAACATGGCCATACGGGCTTATATCTATTATAACCCGCGGTAGTCAGTAATTAATTAGTCTGTTCGCCAAGTAAAATATATATATATATATATTCTAAAGGTAGCCATCGCCCAGCATCAGTGGCGGGATTAAAAGGGTTTCAGTAGCCTAATGAGGGGACCGACTACTCCCGCCCTGACCACCCACGACCGTTGACGACGTCGAATGGGATCCGTTAGGGATGAGCTTCCAAGGGTTTTCGAGGCATACGTCACGCCATACAACGCTGAGGGGTTGTACTTCGTAAACCGCGCCAATCCGGGTCAGCGGCTGCCTGTCCTGATCATCCTCGGGGACCAGGCGGAAAAAAGGTATAATGAACTGGTCGGCGGGCCCTACGACGGCTGCACGGCGTCTCTGGACGGTACACCGGTTGAGGTGTGTGAGTTCCCGGGCGGTGGCCTCGCCGGCCTGGGCGAATTTCTGATAGAGGGTTCGCGCCCGGGTACGGTAATTACTGTACAACTCGACCATCAGCGTGAGGAGTACGTAGTAAGAGTCACGCTTGACGATGGCGCAGGCACGCTTGATAAACTGGGACAGTTCCCCGGGATAACTCCCAGTGATATCGAGCAGCGACTCATGCGGCTGACCGCCACTGCCGGGCCGGTAGAGGTGCGGCCACGCGGTTGGGACCAGATGATAGGTCAGGAACCGTCGGGTCTCGTCGGCCGTGAGTGGGTTGGTAAACCGGTAGTGAAGGACCTGCTGGTTGGGATCCGAGTACCATGCCCGACGGTGGATACATTCCGCGGCAAAGCCCAACAGGGATAGCCCGCGGACGCGGCGACACAGGCGGAGGAATTTGGCAACCGGGTCGGGTACGAATTCGGTGGTTAAAGGGTGGCGGATATTGTCAATGATAAGGTCAAAGGAGACGCGGTTCACCGTCAGGTAGTCTTCCACGGCGTAAACTAGGTCGGCGTAGCGACCAGCTATGTTCCGCTCAAAATGCCACTCGTCGCGAGCTCCTGGGTAGGCCCCCGGAAGGTCGGCCGCGGCGCCGAGCTCATTGTAAAGCCGGGACAGGTGGAAGAAAATGTCAGTCACGTCACCGAATGTCACCAGGAGGTGCGAGATCAGACTGAAGTAGAGGGTTCGCCCCTCCGTCTGGGCGTGCAGGGCGGTTAGGCTGGGAAGGTACAGAACACGGTGGGTGGGATCCTGACGCAGGCGAGTCTGTACGACGCCCAGGAAGTGGCTCAGGCCGTTACCGTAGGCGCCATGGAAGCAAAGCTGGAGAAAGGGGGGAGTACTGGGGAGGTCTTCTTGAGCGTCTTCAGTGATGGCTTCCATTGCCTTGCCATTGACAGCAAGTGGGTCAGGGGCGGTCACACAATTGGTAGCCATAGGAACCGGGCTGCCTAAAACCGAAGACCGATGATCCTTCAGCAAGCGTTCTAGTTGTTGCCACTCGCGGTGACGGTAGAAGGTGAGGAGCGCCTCGTCGCCACGCGGTCCAGCGGGGACCAGGATCACATCCTTGACCGCCTGGCCGATCGGGTAGAGCGGAATGGATAGCCAGTCGCTGCTGGTAGGCCAAACGAAGTTTGAACAAGCATGACGATAAGCCTGACCCTGGTTATACAGCGTCCTCAGACCTAGGGAGATGGAGCCGGAAGGTTTGTTAGAATAGTCGAAGATGGGCGGCCTCCCTGTACCTTCTCCAGAGGTGGGTTGAAGGTTAATAAGGTTGGACTTACGGCTGCTGGTGAGGGCGTCGGTGGAATTGCGCAAGGCGTCGGTGTTCATATTCAAAATGTTGACAACGGGAGAAGTCGGTGGTCGAGGTGTCCAGGTTGAGTGGGGGTATTCCAGCTTCGTGGTTCTTATAGTCGGTTCCATCCGCGATGGTAGCCGTTCATCGGTAAGCAGATGGCCGGTTCCCTCGTACGCTTGTTCAGCACTGCCTGTGATGGGCAGGCCCTGATATCGCTCATAGTCACAGATAGGCAAGGGGCGGGGTCGGCCCTAGTGACGTACGGTCAGTTTGCCTTTGGTTTATTGCTTTGACAAGTGAAGAAATTTATATAAATGTCGCCGGAACCAGGTACCAAGGCGTCCTGGCCTTGCGGCCGAAGGCATCGAGGGATGTTACCACCCCTTTCCGCCCGTGATTCGACCACGGTGTTTTACGTCCGGCTATATCCGCATAAACGGAGGGTTGGTCTGGTGCAAAGTTATAGGACAGTGTCTGCAACTGAAGGTGGAATGCGACTCTCCCTTTGGCCTTGCCGGGCCTCGGGGCGTCAGCATCCCTTGACAGACTTGCTATTTCGAACCGCACGTGATTATGTTCAGGACAGTAGGGGCGGTAGCAGGAGCTTCTTGAGGGAGATGCCGAATGAGCGATAAAGCGACGAGGGATTGTGGGAAAGATTTCCAGCCCCGGCTACCTATCCCTCTCGCGATCCGATAAATTTGAAGTCCCGTGACAATTAACCTATTTGCGCGTCTACAGGGCACCGGGGAGGGCAAGCCTGGCCACAGTATAGTTTCGCCATCCCTACTGCAACACCGTTGTGCACAGTACAGTTGTTACATTCCGATTCCATTCGTTTTGAACGAGAGTGTAGCCTACACCAACCACCGTGGCGTCCCAGCCTTTCGGCAGCCGAAGTTTAGGAGCATTAGTAACTCCAGCCTTCCACATTTGGCTACGGTATTGGGGGTTCGGCGTGGCCCAGCTGAGCCTACAGTTTGGTGCTTATTTATAGCCAGGTTAGCACTGGTTTACAGGGCGAGGATTTCCATTAGCTTTGGATGAGCAATGAGGTACCAGTGTCCTTGGGCTGACCTGCTGAGTTGAAGCACAAGCTGGACTTACCGCAGGTGCGAGACCATGGGTTTTGAAATGGGAGACATCACCCAACTGACTAAACCTAGGATATTGTGGGAAGTGATCCTGATGAAGGTGGTGGGCTATTGAGGGCGTCAGAAAATTTTACAGGATCTCGTGACCGTAGTCCTCGTCTACCGGTGTAAAGGAGGGGTGCTGTTTACGGATATTAATCCTCGGACGCTGCCATCAGGATAACATGTGCATTCCTTTCCTTTCCTCTGTTAGGTTGTCCTTTGTCCATTGTATACGCACTCTCTCTCCCTAACCTACCCACTGGTCGGTGAACCGGATTTAGGTAAGTACCTGTTCCTTGTGTCCTCCCTCTGCCAAACTGCTGGCGTATTACCAGATAACTCCCTCTCGTGGCCACCTGGACGTGATTAGAAACCTTTGTCTGTCAATCCACTGAAGGCGACACATATACCGGACGTCGGCCGTTGAAGAAAAACCAATAATTTAGAATATGATCCGGATGTGGCCAACTGAGGAGATTCCACCGTTGTAACTGGATCCGTGGCGAAGCGACCGGAGATGAATCTAACGGTTGTGTGTTCCCCCCTCCATGCATTTCTCTTTTTTTACCCGCAGACTCTGGCCGTATGTCATTTCATGAGGTCCCACTGTATTGGACGCTGAAGTTAAGATTCGTACAATAAAACCTCTTGAAAATTGGATACCTTTCTAAGTCTCCGGGCGGATTCGCCCAAACCCCAGCATATGAATATTCGTTGTGATTCAAGGACGAGGTCCTAAAAGAGGGAGAGATTGTGCGGCACTAGGCACCCCCCTTCGTCGTAGGAGTAGCCCTACGGGCCTGGCGGTGGTACGATTTGGACCACGTGACATCTATGCTGGGTTGGGAGTATCCCCCCGCCATGGGTTCTGGCTTTTAGGGTGGTCGAAGCCCATCGTTGCTAAAGGACGGGCTGGGGGGGGACTCATGTGGATAGATTAGGGTGAAGCGGCGCCATACAATTAAGGGGGAGGGGATGGGCAGCTATGCAAAGACACCCTGCCTGGCAAAAGGTGGGAAGGCCCCCCACTTGTCGCCCCAACCCCTGCCCCGACAGGGCACCCTCGGAGCCCCTCCCCTCCATCCACCTCTAAGATCCGTGGCACATTCTACCCATCACGACGCCGCTGATTTCACTCCCAACCCGTACGCCTAGCTTGGCTACCACTCGCTAAAGGAATCCCCTTTCGAAACACCCCCCTTGGACTATTAGGTTTCTCTTATCTCATATTTTAGCCCATCACTTTTTGTAAGTGCGCCATAGCTCGCCGTCGAATGACCCGTCATAGTGGGCACTCACTTCCGTTCTGGCCGATCCTGAATGCTACTACGCACCCCGGACCTGTACGATGCGACCCGAACCTAGTCCGTTACTTTTCCTTTCCAAACTTCCCTAGGACCCTCGACTAACGCTTATCTCTTTCGATGGCCATCCCCTTCTCCTGTTGAAATACCTTCCACCAGCCATCATGTCCGCCCTTCGCAATACCGCGACCAAGATCAACTGGGCCAAGCTCAACACGGCCCTGCAGCTGAAGCAGGAGACGTCGGCAGGTCTGTTGGCCTTCCGCAAGCGTTACGACGAGACGCAGCGTCAGCTAAACGTGCTCAAGGAGCAGAAGACCGAGGTTGACTTTGCCGCCTACCGCTCCGTCCTCAAGAACAAGGCCGTCGTTGACAAGCTGCAGGCCGCCCTGGCCGCTCAGAAGCTCGTGGCCTACGATCTGAAGGGTCAGACCAAGGTGATCGAGGCGTTCGAGGCCAAGGCCGTCCAGAAGGCCCAGGCCACCGCCAGCCAGGTCGAGGCTAACCTCACCGACCTGCGTGACGCCCTCAAGAACATTGACAGCGCCCGCCCCGTCGAGCAGCTCACCGTTGACGATCTCCCCAAGATCTTCCCCGAGTTCGAGAAGGAAGTCGAGGAGGCCCTCAAGAAGGGCGAGTGGGCCACTCCCGGCTACGACGAGAAGTTCGGTAGTCTGTCGCTTCTGTAAGCCCGTAAGAGGGCTTGGCATCCTATGCCGGGATCCCTCGCTGCGGTACAACCCGTCATTCGGTGGTTTGAGCGGCAGCACCTGGCGTTCTTATTGGCTGTGGGGTAAGAATTGCCATCTAACAACACCCGTTTATGCAGCCATGGCGCTTGGATGAAAACGATAGAATAAACCGCCATTTTTTAGGCCGCTAAGATGTAGGCAAGATGAGAATAACCGCGGCTATCGCCGAAGGGCAGTGAACTCGGATTTTGGGGAGGTAGTCGTGCGATGTGGCAAGTTCGCCTCATTTTAGGACGGACGCGGATGTACCACAGAAGTCGATAGGATCGCGGTTGGGACTGCGCCAGTGCCACTCGCGTCATCTATACCCGGGTAACCATGAGACAGCGGCCCAGTGGCACCGCTGTAAAATGAAACCACAAGTACGTTCAAGTTAATGAGAAACCTACCAGTATTTAATCAGGCCGCAACCGGCAACGATGATAACTTTAACCACCTAATCCAAAGAACCCTAAATTTATCTTACGGTACGGTGAAGCACATATACCGCTTCGCCTTAACCCTCTAACGTTTCATACTTGTCTCCAACATCAAAGGATTGTCAGAATAAGTAGCGCAGCTTAAAAGCAGCTAAACACGGCAAGAAGGTTATCCGATTAGAATCGACAGGCGAATAGCCCGGTCGGCCTCGCCGTGGTTGTAATACTTCACAAGGGCGGTAGACCTAGTCTATATAGGATGCACTTCGTTATCACCCTGGTACCAACGTATGTATTTGATGGTATCGACCTCCGTGGTCCAGGGTTCCTTCAGGCAGTAATGGTGTCTGACGTACTGGTGCTGGGCTGGTTCTTTTGGTGCACAGTACTCAGGCTAATCGGACGGCGTCTTCGGTTTGGGGGGGGGGTACTCCGCTTTGATTGCCTCAACAGCAATCAAACGTGTAGGGCCGGTTGGCCCAGTAAACCGCCCTTTCCCAGCCAGCTTCTCTGCTTTTTTTTTGTTTGGAACTCTACTGTCGTCACCTCTTACCCCGCGTTTGCACCCGTCCTCCTTACTACAAGCGGATGTTTATTTCTCTTTTGGCCATATCCGGCCGACCAGCTTGCCGGCCTTTCCTCATGATAGACCAAGTATGGCGGGCGCAAGCAAGGTTTAGATGTAACCAGTAACCGTGTGTGGGCTGGTTAAGGTAATTTTATTAATACCGACGGTCGGGTGCCTTATGAATGACGTGAAGACTTGTGGTTGAACTCAGGAGACCTTTCCGGTTCGGCACCTTGCAAGTAGAGAAAAGAGGTGGTTGGTAAGCGTTAAAGGTAAGGTTGCTTGGTGCTGTTCATCACACTTGATGTTGGGTCAGAAAGTGTGGTGAATTCATCGGGTGGTTTGGGCCGAGGTTGTCATTGTTTAGATGTGACTTCCAGCCACCACAATGTACGTGACGTCCGGATAAGGATAAGGTTTAAGAGAGTTGGCGTATCTGCAGCTCTCGTCGGACATGGTTCATCAGCGCTACAGGTGCGCCAAAGGGAGGTAGTTATGGCGGCTGGTTTGGGTGGCCACATCACTGCCCAATAAAATTGTTGTGTAGGAAAGAACGGTTAATGGCCTGGATAAAGTTCGTTCCATGGATCGCCAAACGTAGAGTCGACTTGAGGTCGGGCCAGTTGGCTGGAGTTTCATTTGGGTACTGAAGCGACAGAGACAGCAGTGGGGTAAGGTACTGCGGTGCAGCTTGGCACATGGTACAATCGCTCCAATTGTAGTGGGCTGCCACCTGCTCGTATCGGCCGAACCAGAGTTCTAGCGACGACATATCATCGGACTCGAGCACGGGGAATATGGGGATGAATTGAGAATATGCGTAGTAGGTGGATGGTAAAGTGTAGGTTAGCTGTGACTGCCCCTCCGCAGGGGCCAGGGTAGTATACGCAGCAATTGCCGTGCCGGTGGCTTCGGCGGGGTCGGGGTTATTTGCATTACCACCTCTTGCTGCAGAGACCCACTCACCATTGCCCTGGCTCGTCTCGGTGGCTCCGGCGGGGACAGGGTTATTAGCATTCCCACCTCTTGCTGCAGAGACAGACTCTTCGTCACCCTGGCTTGTCCCGGCGACGTCGGCGGGGTCGGGATTGCCTGCGTTCCCATCGTCGTTTGTAGAGACCGACTCCTCATCGTCCTGGCTCGTCTCGGTGGCTCCGGCGGGGATAGGGTTATTTTCATTCCCACCTCCTACTGCAGAGACCGACTCCTCGTCACCCTGGCCCATCCCGGCGGCGTCGGTGGCATTATTCATACCTTGGATGGAAGGGGTAGTAACTAGCTCCTCGGCGACGTCGGTGGCATTATTCATACCTTGGATGGAAGGGGAAGTAACTAGTTCCTCGGCGACAGCGTTAGTGGTTGGTCCTGGCGACTGTACAGAATCCCATTCACTGATAGACAGATTATCGAACAGGCGTCCATTGGTGTCCCCAGTATATTTGATTGCGGCCAAGTTCAACTCTATGTCCTGGGACCTTTCCTGGTCATCATTGTTGAGTCGCGTGGCAGCACGGCGGATCGCAGCGGAGCCATATACCGCGGCGGCTCGGCCACGAATCCGGTTGAGGTGGTTAAAGGCCCGTTTTTTCCACTTGGCCTCACTGCTGACGGCTCTAACGTACGCATCCATGTCTCTCAGCTGGCTCGTAATAAACCGGCGGTGATAATCTCGGGGGGCCATGGTGGCGGTGGTGACGGCGGTAATCAGCTAGCGGGTTGCCCGAGGATATGTAGAAAAAAAAGTGACCGGTAACAGTATCCGACAAGAAAGAGTGACATACCAAGCTGAAATCGATTTCGATGGCGGGCGGCGACCCCTCATTAAATAGCAAAGAGGGCCGTGAACTACCGACGGCCGGCACAGGTGCGTCACAGCCGCCCGTACGAGCTCACACGAGCTAGTACAGTACAAGAAAAGGGGAGGTCGGTCGTTGGGTAAAGCATGATGCTGCTAGCCTCTAGGACCGAGAGAACTCTCAAGCGTAGCTTCGCATGACCTGTCAGATAATATATTTCCCAATAACGTCAGTATAGCAAACTGGGTAAACAGTCTGTTGAACGGAGACTCCACTGCGTAGAAATATGCTTCGCAGGGAGTGCAGGGTGCGTGGCAGAAATCGAGGAGTGGCTGGGACCTGTCGAGGGGCAGGTGCGCTTAGGGGGTTGGAGCCTAATATTGCCGAGTTGGGCGGTACCGATTAAGCAAATTCCGGAGCGCGTCGAAAGCTGCAAAGGGCTGGGTAATGGCGTAGAAGCGCTTGCCTAGACAACTGTGGTGAAGGGGAAAGGATAGCCTCACTACCAACCCCAACCCACCCCCTAGCCTGAGCCAACCGGGTCAGAGGACATCTAAGGGCATGGGAGTATGGCGGGCTCAACTCCGCGACCAACCCGACTCCCTCCCTCTCTCTCCCTTGTTCCCCTTTTTTCCTCCTCCTCCTCCTCTATTAGTTTAAGCTGGGCTGAGCTCATTTTTAAATCCTAATAATACGCAGTCTCCAATTGAAGATATTCAGTCGTTTACAATGCCTTACCATGTGGACCCATCCGTTCACCTACTACGGTGTTCGTATGCATCATATTAGGCACTCGTCGCATGACACTCACAGCCGCTAGCCATAGGGAAGAGCGGGAAGGATTACATCGACGCGAGAGGGGCGAGGCGCTTTACTCATTAAAACATTGTACCTATCGGACTGGGAATACTCTCCTATTTCAGTCAGGACATAACGGTTATCCAAAAGCGAAGGCAGTACATTGCTCCGGTCTAATGAGCGCCAAGGAACATGTGGTTCGATAAACCCCCCTTTTTAGCTGACCAGCTCCAACACGGGCTTAACCATGAGCTCCACCTTCGAGGGTCTTGCGTAGGGGCACGTGCTTAAGACCGAGGGAGAGCAGGAAAGTGGCGCCCACCATGGGAACCACGGCGATGAAGGCGATCCGGAGGGACTGGACGTAGGCCTCGATGAATTGGTATCGGACCTCGTCAGAATAGGTGCTGTGGTAAATGTGAGACGGGTTAGCGTTGAGGTCGGCCAGGTCGATTCCAGGGAGAACGTCCAACCGCTTGGACAGTTCGTTATTCATGATGGCCGAGAGGATCGCCAGGCCGACGGTGCCGCCAATGGTCTGGAAGAAGTTGTAACAGGCGGTCACCACGGCCACATCCTCCTCGGTGGCGCTGGCCTGGCTCACCATGAGCATTGTCTGGAACATGAGGCCGGAGCCAAGGCCCAGGACGATAAGGAACCCAACCTCCGCCCCGGTAGACGAGCTCTGCTTAAGGGTGGTGATGAGACCCATGCCGACTGTGGCGATGGCGGCGCCCAGGATAATAATTTCACGGCAGCGTCCGAGCTTGTTGACGTAGATACCACCCAGAGTCGAACCCGCCACAGTGCTAAGCATTAAGGGTAGTAGCTTGACGCCAGACTTGGTGGCACCGTCGCCGCGGACCACGGTAAAGAAGATGGGCAGGTAGAAAATCAAGCTGAAGATGGTGAAACCCAGGAAGAAGACGCAGGGCAGGCACAGGGCAATGTTGCGGTTACGGAAGAGGCGCATGGGTAGGATGGGCTTTACGGCAACGTACATTTCAGCGAACACAAAGCCGACGATGAGCACGCCGCCAACCACGAAGAAGGAAATGATACGCTTGTCGTCCCAAGGGTAGTCCTTGCCACCCCACATAATAGCGAGCAGGATTAAGACGATACCGGCGACTAACAAGAAGGTGCCGAGGTAGTCGACGCGGCGCAACTTGACGAGGATAGGCTCTGGCTTACGGGGGATGCGCAAAAAGAAGATGATGACGAAGAGGGTGATGGCTCCAATCGGCAGGTTGATATAGAAGACCCACCGCCACGATACGTGCTCGGTGAAGGCCCCGCCCATTAGAGGGCCGGCGACACTGGAGATGGCAAAGATACCGCCGAAACCGGCCAAAAACGGGGCGCGCTTATTGAGAGGAACGATATCGGATACAATAATCATGCTCAGGGATACGATGCCGGCGCCGCCGATACCGGCCAGACCGCGGGCGATGATGAGGGTTATCATGCTCTGGGCGGCACCGCATATGGCGCAGCCGACCAGGAATGTAATGAGGGCGAACAAGATGGCTGGAACGCGGCCGAAAATGTCCGATAGTTTACCATAGAGAGGCTGTAGGGCGGTAGAGGTCAGCATGTAGGACGACGCCACCCAGGTTATTTGGTCAAAGGCATCCAGCTGGGAGCCAATTTCGGGCAGAGCCGTGGCCACGATGGTCATGTCGACGAAGGCGAGGAAGAGGCCCATGCCGAGACCAAGCATAATAATGGAGATCTTGCGCCAGGTGAAGGCGTAGGCACCATCCTCGCCAGCCGTGCTGGCAGGGGCGGTCATCGCATCACCATCAGGGTTCAGTTCGCCCTTCTCCAGCTTGGTGGGCTCCGGGGGCACATCATGGTTCTGGTCCGGATAATGCGGGACGCTCTGTTTCAGCGCCTGGGCACAGGATGGGTTGTAGTCCAGGTCCTTCTCCACTAGCGGATGGTATTGTGGAATAGGGTCCGCACTCTCCCCAACCGTTGTATTATTTTCACTCTCCACAGGGTGGTAGTCGTTCGAGTCTTTCATGGTAGATTCCCGACGCTGGATCCAGAGGGTGATAGGTGAGGCATAGGTAGATGGTTAGACCCAATTCACAATATAATACGACATTTTATCGCCGACTTTACCGGCTAAAGATAGCGGGCGAGTTAGTAGAGGTGATACCATTTCAACGCCAACTACCACTAGAACGCCACCTGGGCGCGGGTTACTCACCGATTAAATAATATTTCACGTTAAACTAACAAGGGTAAAGTGGATAATAGTGCTAAAAAGTCGAAAGTGGTACAGGCAGCGATTGTGATTTCTGTGTGATCTAGTACGGAATGATAAATCGCAAGGTCGTCAAGGTCCAGTAAGGTACACGCCTATGTAGAGAGATTACACTGAAAGGACCGGAACCAGAAAACTTAACCGGATAAGCAAAAAAGCAGAAACTAAAAAAAAACGCCGATCTGTATAAGGGTGGAGAATAGCAAGTACAGTGCGCCGTTGAGAGGCTTATATATCTATCCCCAATCCGGCCGGACTTTGTAGGAGTCAGGTGTGGTGATCATGGCAGCGGAAATAATCAAGTCAACCCCTAAATCGGCCTCGGTAACAAAACAAACTGATCCCCATTTGGAAGGGGTGAAATAGATCAGGGTGATGCAAAACTGCCACTGCCCTTGAGACCGCCTCAGTATACCATGGGTCCGAGTCCACTCACAAACACGACCTTTAGGTGTCAGCCCCTTCCAACTCTCCAGCTGACGAGGCCACGGTTAGACATGATGAATTGTGCCACACATCTACAGTTGACTTGATTGGAAATCCTGCATCAGACTGGCAGATAGGTTGGGAGTGGGAGGGCAGGTCGGGGCTGCGGCATCCTTAAGGATTTCAATAAGCATCCTTTTCCCTTTTGAGTCCTAGGTCTACTCTATTGCTACCAGAAGGGGCTTGGAGTATCGTGGGCAGGAGAGTATGGAAGGGCAATCCCCTTATCCTCCCCTCCCCCAGTGGCGACGTCCGGGCTAGGGTCAGCTCGGTTCAATAAAAGTTGGAGCTCCGCTCCTGTGCTCCCTCTTCCCTTTAAAGACAAGGCAGAGTACAGTCCCACATGTTAACGGTCGGGTGCTGATTCGATGAACTAGGCAATATCCAACCACTGTCCGAACCACACTTCGATCACCCACGCCCTCCGTCGCGCTGTCGGGATATTGCTGCGGACTGCGGCTGCGGTGGTGATCTTAGCTGCATTGCTGCGGTAGGTAAAACTCTCGAAACCAGTCAGTGATGTTTCTATTTCGGCCAACCTTGCAACTGGGATGCCCGTCTGATCTTCTGGGCGGGGAGGGGTGCATATCCTCGACTTGACTATGTGAACCCTCACTTTCTCCGAAACCATGCTGCTGCTTGCTACCTGTGAGCCAGGGGCTGCTGCGCATCAACCTGGTACCGCGGCAAATCTCAATGTTTGCCGGCCCGGCTGGTGAAACCTAGTAGCTTATTTCTCCGTAAGGTCAGTGCGTCAGAGAGAGAGAAAAAAAAACCATTCAACCCACTGGTACAGTCGATGCGGAACACTGTCGGTGCGAATTTGTCCTGGCGATGCCTGATATCTTCCGTTTTTTGCAAGCGAACAGCTATTTGAGTCGGGGATCCACCCGCCACTCAAGTGGCGGGACCAACCTCTTACTCCCAAACTCAATGTGACCGATCCCACCTCGGATATACTCCAACGCCACTGTCGAGGAGAAGGGAGATGGTACCCCATCGGAGACAGCAGTTACGTTATTTACGCTGCCGTATTCATAGGTCCCCGGTGGAAGACATTTGTACGCTGTACCCTGGCCAGAGGAAGGCTTACTTTTCTGAATGGCTCCAAGTGGATTCGAAGATTTCCTGGTAGGAGAAGTGGCGCGTCATGACTACTAAAAGACGTATCCTACCATCTCCATAGATCTTGGGAGAGGTTCAATATTTAATAATTTTGTATGTAGTTTTTTAGCTACACTACCATATGACATGGTGGACACATGAGTTGTTTGTTACACATGACCGGATGGTAGCTCTGCTTACTTCCTTCTTTTCACCAAACAAGGGGGAGAACACCCCCCCCCTCCGCCTCCTACTCTGGGTCCCCGCTTCGATTCTGGGATGTCTTCGCCACCGAAATGAACGGCCGGACCAGGGGGTGCCTGTCGGGGTCACTATGATCTTACTGTTTATCATTGCCTCTGTGTGTTCAGGTGAACCAGTGAGATCGTAGCCGTATGACTATTCTACCACTATCCTAGCGGTACACTTGCTAACGAAATGATTGACCAGGTACTACGGCCCGAGTGTGTTCACAACGCACGGTCCCTATATCGCAACTGCGAGCTTCAACGGGAGCCTGGGTTCTTCGTACAATTAGAACACTAGCTCGCCGCCAAGGAGGATCCGTGTGCTACACTTTAGGTCTATCGATAAGTGTGGAGCGTGACGGTCTATTAGACGATCATGGGTAAACCTCGGCCGTACTATGGGAGGGGGCCAGTTCTGCTGGTTGTTTTGAACGAGCCAGCCCTCAACGCCAAAACACGTGATAATATTTGAGTGGACCCTTGAAATTCGCAAGTCCGGCGGCCTCTCCCTTTAAGTCAAGCGGCTTGAAGAGTCACCCGTGTATTGTTGCCACTTTGTTTGGAGACATGCCCATGCCATAGTCTCTGCACCCAGTGTAGCCCTCGCCTCATCAGCTAGTTTTAACACCATTGTAGCCGACCTCCTCTCCTCCATTCGTTCCTCATTTGACAAACGATGCGACCCCACACGGCATTCGGAGCTGCCCTAACCCCTCAGTTCACCGACCTCCAAGCCCTTGAACACCATGTCGACGCTCTCCATCAGCAACCAGTGACAGACAACCTCCTGGCAACCGAATGGCTGCCCATTGCCCAGGCCTACTTCCGGGAGGGCGAGTACATTCCAGCGGCAACCTACGCAACGCAGTACATTGACTGGTGGCAGGACCATGGCAGTCACCACCGCAGCCGCAACCGGCAGAGCGCCAGCAGAATTGATACCCCACCGACTGATACCGTCACGGAGGCCTACGATGTGCTGTGGCGCTCCTATGAAGCCCAGGACCAGTACGCCGAGGCTGTGTTCGTCTATGAGAAACTACTGACTATCCAGGAGGAACGAGTCGGCGGGACGGTGCGACGACTCAGGGAGATTGTGGCGCTTTATGTGAAGGCCTTGACGGACAGCACCGCCCCCCGAGAGGCTCAGCGATACTACCGACGGTGTTTGACCCATATTAAAACCATCCGGGCGCGGATCAGCTCGGGCGAGGAAGCGGCGGAACGGGCACAGTGGGAGAAGGCATTCGCCGAGGAGCGCATGCAATACCAACAGCAGCAGGTGGAGTCTGGGATGAGGGATGAGCGCTGGATGTCCATCATGAGTATAGTTGGCGAAGAGCATGCTAGGACCGGGCAGACCACGGTAGCCGGGACGCTGCCCGCTCTGCCCACCCCGGGGTCGTCTATGCCTGGGACCGACGAATTCACATATGTGTTTGAAGCCGTCCTGGAGAAACGGCCAACTTTTCCTCTTCAGGAGGGGTTATTTTACGTACCCGATTCACTACCATCGAGTTCCACTCCCGATGGAGACCCGACTAGTGCCGAACATGACGCGGCCGGCGATGCGGTCACTACCGGGCTGTCGACCCGCTTTCCGGTGCTCCAACGGGATCATCAACTTCTGTACCTGGAGCACCTGGGGGCCACCGGCCAATGGGCACGCTACGTCGAGTTGGTTCATGATTCGGTGGCCGGCTGTTGCCACGATCCGCAATGGTTAACGGGAGTTTTGGAGCTCCAGGTCCGGTTTGTGCGTGACGCCGAGGCTGCCCGCCGAGATGACGCGGAGGATACCGAGCGATCGGTGCGCGATAGCCCCGTAGGTGGTACCACCGCCACCACTACCACTCTTAGTCTCAACAGCGCCCGCAGCCCGCAAGGGGAGACTGGCCCAACCAGTCTTCTGCTGGACGGCGATACCCATAACCTCGTTCCGCCCCTACACATCTCGCCCTTGGCCCGCGTCCGGTATGATAATGATCTCTTGGTCATGACCAATTGTCTCGTTCGGTTGGCCTTCGCCTCCCGTGCCGACCCGGCCACCCTGCGGATCTTACTTGACCGCTACGGCCGGTCGGTGCGGTCGTTTCGTTACACGGATGACGACGTCCGAGCGGATAGCGGTCACGATGAGGATAGTGAGTTTGACAGCGTCGAGGCGGAAGCGGATAGGCAGAGCCAAGTTGGACTACAGACCTGGTCGCTGTGGCGGCAGGAACATACCGCGTGGTACTTGTACCTAAACACGCAGCTGGCCTTTATCGAATTGCAGCGCCGCCAGCAGAAACCCGATGGGATCGCGTTGGAAAAGGCGGAGTGGGGACGCTTGGTGGCCACACTGCAGTGCCAGTCTCTAAGTGCCCGACTTGCTCGGCTGCCCACGGCCTTGTCCGCCGTGACCGACCCGATACAGCATGGTAACGATATCGATGAGTTTGGCGAACCCGGAGGCATCGAACGCGGTGATCTGCTCTCGGGGCTCCAGGCCTCCCGGTTTTTCCTGGTTACCCGACTACTTTTAGAACTATCGGACGCGGCCACTTACGATTTGACGGCGTCAACTATGGGTGAGGCCGAAACAACCACGTCAACCGCACGGGGGGCTTGGCGGGCCCCAGACACTTGGGTGGAATCCGCCCTACTCTGCGCAACCAGCGATCGTCAGCCCGTCTTGACTCAGCTCGGCCGGTGGGCCTATAGCGCCCTGCACCTTGCAGTGAATCTACAGTTCCAAATGTAAGCGATTCCCCTCCTCCCTCTCTCTCTCTCTCACGGCTATGCTGACGGGTACGCCGTCACTTTACTTTCCGGTTGGTTGAGGACTATCGACTCTGTATTAATTGATAAGCTTTCTAACCTGACTCGCCCACCACCGTCGCTACCCACCCCCTTACTAGCTTCCTCGAGTTTTACTCCCCATTCCGTGACACACCCTTCGCCGCTTCCATCTTCCACCTGGCCCTTCCAGGGGCCTTTGCCGAAGCGTCGGCCCCGGGATCTACGGGTGACCCCGCGGATAAGCTACTCGCCGCGGTCGACCGCTACCTTAATTCTGACAGATATGAAGACGGCGTCTGTCCTGTGGAACTCCAGGAGTACTGGCGACGTTCGCTCGTTGAGTATGGTAGGGTAAGTTGGACTTTGAAAAGTTCTAGGTTTGTGTTGTTGGGTTTGTTTGCTTGCTTGCTAAAAAAAATGATGTGGAAAAAATGCTTCGATAGCTATGAACCTCTGCTTAGCCCCATAGTCCGAAGGGTACTTGTTATCGCTCTCACACTAACCGCCACTCCCATAATGACGCATACCTCACCGTTTTGTACATCCATCCCTTCCCTACCTGCCGACCGTACTATATGTATTGGAATGGTAAATGGCGTGCCCCCGCCTAATATTACGTCGCCATACCATGCCAGATCCAATTCACTAACCAACTGCCTACTGTCGAAGGTGCTTGAGTAAACGGATTCATCTACGACCCGACCCCTCCCCCCTCTGGCACCTGAAGGGGGGGGGAGCGGTGATGAACAGGAAGGGGTGGGAGCAATCCCTGCACCCTGCTTTGCTTACAGCAGGGTCGGCAGGGGTGTGTGCCATAAGGATCCCATGGGCAGAGTTATTTAAAGCAGATATTTAAGGGATAGGAAAAGGGGAGGAGCAGCTCCCTTGGGACTCTCTTTGGAGAATGATGATTGGGTCGATTAGCTGGCCGTTTCTCGCCATCCCTCCCCCTCTCCATGTCCTCCCAACGCGTCCACCACGATCCCCCTCTCTCCCCCTCCCCCGCCATCCCTCTCATGCCACTACCTATATTGATAGACTGTTTCTATTGGGGTGCCACCGCCACCCCCCCCCCTGAGCCACACATGATCGGCAAGGTTGTTTTTATCGGCTCACTTGCAGACACTCCACCTACCCCTCCCTTCCTCGTCCCAATGCGACTTGTGGTACAAGTCCCTGGTTTCAGCCCAACTAAAGACTGGTGCTACCCCCAATCGTGTCATTTTGTCAACGAACTCTGTTGCTTACCGTTCAACATTCAGAGGAATGGGACAAACTAGGGGGTGTATTATGTAGAGTGGCTATAATACAGAGACGAGGGACGCCGGTGATAAAGAGAGGGGGGATGGAAAATGTACACACCCCATCCACCCTCTTTCAAGTCCGGCCGATAAATATAAAGCTCTGCGCGTTGCAGAGCACAGATCAGACATGGAAACTACGGGCGGGATGATAAGAATATGTGGCAGGAGAAAGTCGAAGGGTCAGAGAGAATTAGGAGAATGGAGAAGCGGCGTAGAGATAAGGGTAGCGCAATACAGGGGGGGTATATATGCCTGAGAAAGCCACGGTGGGTGCGGTAATGGCCAACAACGGATACCACGGGGTTAGAACGTGGCTCGAGCGGTAGGTCAACACCACGCTATGCAGTAGTCAGAGGTGAGGGGTAAAGGGGACGTTCACCCCAATTGAAAGGCGTCCATGCTCACACCCATATTGACCGAGTCCATGGTTGTGACTTGAATGTACACTGTCTCGTCGAAGCGGTGGACGTACTGGCCGCTGCTCTCAAGGTAGGCCACGTTCACCTTCAGGTCGAAACTCTGGGCGTCGATGCCGGGGACGCCGCGGAGCACGTTATCTTCCCACTTGAGCCAGTTGGGTAGCCAGGGAGACTGGATGAAAGCCTTGGGGGCCTGTAGCTGGGGGTCCCAAATCTTGGGGGTCCACTCAAACTGCATCCCGATCACTGCGGGTTTAGGGTGTGGTGGCATAATGTACCGCTTAAACTCCTTAAACTCCCAGCACCCGGTGGGCATCTTGCGGGCCTCGACGTTGAGCACGTGGTTGCCCTTGGACTTGGACTTGTTGCCGTCGTCGTTGAAACGGCTAATGTACGGGTGGGTCTGTAGGAACTGTTTGACGTGCCGCGTGGGGATGCCGTCCTCGTCAATCCCCAAGCGCCGTACCTCCTCGTGAAACGCGTTGGTGAAGGACATGATACGGAACCTGAATGGCCGGAAATCTGTGGTTTGCTCCAGCTTGAGCATTTTCTTGGCCATCAGAGTCTGGTGAATTGTCTCACCGCGCGAGTCCGTGGCGCCCAGGTCCGAGCAGATGCGCTGCAGGAAACTGAAAAAAACCTCGCTCAGTCGCTGCTCCTGCTCGGGTGGAAGGGGGGCCATGAGCTGTGGCTGGCGAGTGGACCCCACCCCGCTACTACTGGGGGAGTCCTTCACGGCCCCGGGGCTGCTTCGCGCGGCCCGGCCCCGCGGCCGCGGCGTGGCGTGGCTCTCACCGTGTTCGACGGGGCTCTCGGCCTGGCCGCTAGGGGTGTCGGTTGGGGTCCCATGGGCGGCGGCGGCCGGTTCCATGTGGTGGGCGGCTTTTGGTGGCATCGCCGTCGGCAAGGTGTAGCCATTGAGGTTCATGTGCGGGTTGGCGGAACCGTTGGGCAGGTGCAGATGAGAACGGTCCACCGTCGGGTTGTAGGGCTGGGCCATGGTGCCCGAGGCCTGGCCGTGGGCATGCGGGTGAGCTGGGAGTGCGTGTGGGTACTGGGCGCGGTGCTGCTGCTGTTGAGTAGGGGGTGGTGGCAGCTGCTGTTGGGAGGCGAGATGTTGCTGTTGGTGGTGGTGGCTGTTCGTAGGTGGCTGCGGGGTCGGGGCTGCCTGTGGCTGGTGGTGCTGCGGGGGTGGGAGCGGGGGTGGTGGCTGTTGTTGCTGCTGCTGCTGTTGGTGGTGCTGATGCTGTTGTTGTTGCTGCTGCTGCTGCTGGCGCTGGCGCTGCTTTTGGCGCATGTCGTTCACGGCCATCATGCTGGCCATGCTGGCGGCGGCGTTGGTGTTGGCTTCGCCGGCGGGGTCGCTCCCGTGGCCGTTGCTCAAGCCGTTGACGTTCAAGCCGTGCAGTGCGGAGGCCCCATTGGTTGCCGGGGTCGAGGCCGGCTTGAACCCTGCGGCGGCGGTAGAACCAGCTTTGGACTTCTTCGTGGCGCCCGACGCTGGGGGGTCGGCCACGTCAGGATCAGACTTGCGCTTCCCTGGCCACCGCCGGCCATCCGAGGTGGTGGTGGTGGTGAGGGGGGCACCTGGAAGGGTTGGGGCACCAATAATGGTGTTAGGGGTGCTGGTCTCGCTAATAGCCCCGATTTCCTCGTAGAGGTTCAGTAGCACGGCAATGGATTTGGAGGCCAGCTGGAGCTGCCGGATAGCCTCGTCCTCACGCTCCTCAGCGAACAGTCCGTAGGCAGTCTGGGCCCGCTCGGCAGCACTGGACTCACAGGGTAACAGAGAGGAGTTGGTAGGCAAGGGTTAGCAGGAGTGAGGACAGCGGGGGTGAGAGATCGCGTACACGTACGCGTGCGGGGAAAAATCATGGGGGTGCGGTATGGCCAGCGAAAAAGGTGGCCAGAAACAGTCAGCACACACACAATAAACTACAGCCGTTATACGGGTGACTAGTAGGATCGGTGATCTTTTAACCACCCACCCGGTAGACCGGCAGCAGCAGGGGGGGGGGAACAGCAGTCTACCGGCCAGTTCTCGTAGCTCTGAGGCTAAACACGTCACTTACTTTCGGTATAGGTTCAATAGTTGACGCATCGTTCAAGGCAGTAATTAAATGGAATGGCCAGGGTCCAACCGCTCCCAGAGAGTGATATACTATGTGTCGAGGGGGGGCACGGGGTATAGGGTTACAGTAGGTGAAGTAAGGCGCAGTGGGGCAGCTATAGGTTAGTATGGGCTACGATAGCATAGCAGGCGGGCGCTGCCGAAGAGCCAAGCTGGACACGCGTCTCAACGTAGGGAGGCGACGCCCCGCCCGCGCCACGGCCGCTGCCAGAGCGACGGGTCGAACCTGGCCTGCGTGCCGCTTGACTATAGCCGAGAGCCGTCCGTACTAGCCCGCCCATCGGCCGGGTTGGCGAATGTTTATACTTACTTCTTGCGCGAGCGGAGGAGGTGATGAGGTGGGGTGCCCGGGCAATTGGGCGACACCTCCGGGAGTCAAAAGGGGGGTGAGGTGAAGGAAGAGGGTCGGGGCACTGCACAAGAAGGTAGACAACCACAAGTATTTCAACACAAGAGGGTCCACCAAAGGACCTCACACACACATACAAAATTGTAAGTGGTTGCAACGAAAGGGGACTCCTAACAAGGGTGACGAGACGTGGCGGCAAAAGAAAGAGAAAGAAAGAGAGGTGTATGGTTGGGGAACAAAATGTGGGGGAGGGGAGGGAAGAGGGGGCGAACCCCGGCCTTTAAAAATGGGGGAGGACCGCGGCCAAGCGAGCAAGGATGACGATAAGGGAGGGGACAAGCATCCCACATGTCGGACCATGGGCGGGATGGGCCGGCCTGGACGCGTGGGTGGTGCTGGAGGGCCGCTGCGAAGCTCCCATTGGGGAGGCGGTGCATTGGGAAGAAAAAAATGGGCTAGAGTGGTTGAACTGGCGAGTCAGCGGCCGCGGCAGACCTAGTAGCAGCTCTGGCTGCGGGCGAGATGACCAGGTGGGGCCAGGAGTGGGGGGGTGGGCGAGCCCGTGGGTATTCCCGTCCTCGAGCGATAGCCAATAGGGAGCATGGCCATTGCAGCGCGTTCCATTCTCAAAACTCCCCCTCCCCCTTTGCCTCTCATCTCCCATGCGACGGCAGAGTGCCAGCGGTGGGATTGCCCATCACTGGAGTGCAGAAAAAGGGGGGAGGCGAGGGAAGGCAGGATACAAGAGTGCCGGCTGAGAGTGAATGAGGCGAAGGAACAGAGGCTGGGCCCGACGCTGGCCGGGTGTGTGCCACAATAGCCAGCGCCAAGCTGTGGTTGGAACCGCAATTTACCACCCAGCCGGAATAGCCCCCCCCCCGAATCAGAGCCAGAGCGTGGAAGGCTGGCCACACTCCCCCCATCCCCAAGCCTGCGATGAACAGCGTCCGTTGCGGGATAGAGCAGTATGCACACACATACGTGGGGCGGTCATGACCGTTCATAAAGCCCTGGGCAGGTGATACGCAGTATCCTCCAACTGCGTTGCATACTTATTTACGCCGTATGTGCGTCCGCTGCGGCCATGCCCAAGAAGAGGGATGTAGACAACATCAACTCCACCATCTGGGCAAACTGCCCGCCAACCTAGCAGAACCTCGGGCCCGCTCGGCCCTCCCTCCCCTCTTCATTTCACCCGCTTGGGAAAGGGTGGCGTTGCCAATACAAATTCCCCAACCCCTTTCATTCCAGCGGCGAGCGTGATTGGTGGGATTAGATGACCCCTCACACACTCGTACACCCCGGTGGACCGTCACCCCCCCCCCGTAGGGCTATGGTGATGGAGCAGAGGGGTGGAAGGGGGGATGGCACTTTACGCGCTCCGTGTAACGACGTATCAGGCTGCTGCCCTCTTCCTCAGTCACCTTCCTCGAGACCGATGGATCTTTAATTATCTAGCTGCTCGGATTGGACTATGGCTCGCGTTGCGTTGGGGCATGCTTCCTGCATTAAACTTTGAAGGGCTGTGCGGGTGCCTGGGGAAGTGACTACACTCTACTTAGCACCCCACAGCCCCCCCTGTAATCCCCAGCCCAACATAGTGGCGCGATTGCAACGGTAAACCGTCTGCACCACTGGCATAAAACAGCGGCAGGTAACACCCCCTACGCAGCAGTGATGCCCGCTACACATTGTCGAATACTGAGGATGCGGAGGCGAGGGGCGGGCATTATGGTAAGCAGGGAGAGTTACTAGGCAACAAGCGAGCCCGACCACGCCAAAATCGGCAAGACCCTTCGGTTAGTAATTTAAGGGCCGCCGCCCTCCCTACATTGCCTGTCGGCCTCACTAGGCAGCGTCAGCTCACTCGGCCTAAGCTGCGGCCACAGCCTGTGGCTACCATATTATGCTTAGGAGCGCCCACAACAGGCTTGTCCAAGCCAAGCGGAATCTGGCCAGCTATCCATGTGGGTAGCAAGAGGGTGGGAACGCAAGCCGCGCCGATTAAATTGTAATACACATGTCACTTATTGGACAGTGCAGGAGAAGCTCAGTTATAAAAAAAAGAATAAAAGGAGGGGTGTTTGCTTCGCAGATAGTAGGGAGCCAATCAATGGTGCTGTGTTTATTTACGTTAGTCGGCACTCTCATTGTCGAAATTGGCACGATTGACCAATGCACCCTTCTCTGCATCGCCTATGCACCCGCTAACCGACCACGTCGCGTGACCGCAGCATTCACCTAGCATTGTTGCTGGAATTCGATACCTGCTGAGCTCATCTGACAGCTTTGATGGGTCGCTACTCCCACAATAATCCCCTTCCTACTCTGCGATTCACAACGTGCCACCTACCCCTCTCACGCCACTCCCGTGCATCTTGCAACCTGGTTATTTAGATAATTGCACCGTCCAGCCTTCTGCTAAGTCCACCATGTCTGACCCGCCTCCTGTGGGGTCCATAGAGGTACCCTGTCTGCCAGCAGATGAGCCTTGCGAGGACTACATGTCACCCGTTCCCGGCCCGCCTATCGTGGTTGACTCTCCCCCACCTGCGCTGGCCGTGGCTCACATGGTGGACATTTCTCGGAAACCATCATCGCCAGCCACGTCTGCACTACCGGATGTGGTCCCTCCGACTCCAGTCTCCAGGAAATCCCGCGTCAAGGTCGCCGACGGGCCTACCTTGACCACCCACGACATCATATCCTTCAAGAATCGACGTATTAGCTGTACTGAAACCAAGTTGGACCTGGTACTTCACCCAGTCACTATAACCGGTAGGTTATCCCTTAGGAGGCCTGCGCATACCAATTCAGGTCTAGTATAGCACACCGTCATCGTCGTCTCAATTGCAGACTAACAATTTGAAGCCCCTTTTCCACGTCCTTCCAACTCGTATTTAACCTAAAGCCCTCGCCGAGTTCCACCGATTGCGAAGTGAGCGCATGTCAACGTCAGCCGAGAGGCCAGTCTTTGTTGAGTTCCCCACATATCTCTACGCCTTGGTTGCTGCCTTAGTACAGGACAAAGCTCAAGGTATCGACCTCCTCGCCCTCCATGTACGAGACATTCTCTACCCCACGGGGTGCCTACCACCCTCGTCCGCCGCCGCCGATGAAATTATCCCATTGTCTGCCCTCGCTCGGGTCATCAACGACGTCGCGGAGCGCGTCAACTACGGCCTGGACCCTAGTGCCATTCCTACCGATTCCGTAACACCTGTCATCCCCCCACACCACCATGTCACGTTATACCGCTGGGAAATACGCTACCCCGCCGTCTATTTCGATCCCGAAATGGTGACCTTCCTTGCCGAGCGCCGTATGAGACGTGAGGCTGCGGCTCAGAAACTGGCCTTACAATTCAGTTCCCTTAAGCCGGAAGAGGCCGAGGGCATCTTGCAGGTACCCAACCAAGCCCGGCGGACCAAGAAACGGGTACGAGACGACCCACCGACGGACGAGATAAGCAAACCGTCCCCCGACAAGGTAGGTATTCGATCGAGGATCACACGAATGCCCCAGACTTAGGTTGATTGGGAACTGCTGGTCAGTGCAACTAAGGCCCAGCTTGGTCACTCATCTGGCACACTTTTTTATTCATTTTACTTGTTACTTTAACCAACCCAGGCCGACGAAGCGACAGAGAACAGCGACTGCCAGATCATCGCGGCAGCGGAAGACGGGGTGATCCAACCGCCCGAGCCAGTCTTCAAGAAGCATAAGGTAAGGGGTTCACATTTAGTGGGCGGTCGAGTTTCCAAGAGCCCCGTGGCAGCTGCATGATAATGCTCTACCGAGTGTACCACTAACCCTAATTCGCGTATCCCCACTTATCCATATCTCACCATTCCTTGTCATCAGCCTGACAAGGAAGCCCTCAACAGCCAGGTAAGTGTCGAAATATTTTCACGGGCTAGGCCAACCCGCATTGCGTCATGGCTCTAGTGCTGCTTAATGCATCCGTTCACAAATGACTTTTCTAATCGCTTCTCTGTAGCGCACCCTCCCCCCCTAACCTGCCTTGTTCAGACTAAGCTACAGGGCTTTTTCGTCAAGGTTGCCAAACCGGAGCCGAACGCAGCCACGGCTGCCGCCGCGGTGGATCCCACCGCGAAGGACCCTCCCAGCGTCAAGAGCGACTACGAAAGGGTATTCCGACCCTTCTATGTGCGACCCACCATGAGCGTGGCACCGATTTGTCCTTCGGATGTCAGACTGGGGCCTGATTTTGATCGGCTCGTGCTGAGCGGTACGCCAGTCGAGCCAGGTAGGTCATGACGAGCAGGGTGGGAGAGGGGGGGGGTGGTGCTTTACCCCGGTCGAATAACTTTTGAGATCGGTCAGGATACATCGTCACTAACACGAGTCCGAATTACCCACCACCCGCACCTTGTTTCCTGTGCAGTACCAGAGCTCCGTCGCCAGTTTGATCGGGCTGCTTACCGTCGCCAGGTCCTGGCCTATGAAAGGTCCCGGCTGCGGCCCTGCTCCATCGTAAGCGACCCGACCGCCACAACCACCACCGCCCCAGTCGCTGTAGATGATTCCGGGTGGGCGGAAGCCAGCACCGCAGCCGTGCCCATCGATCTAGAGGCTGCCAACGAACCCAGCCAGATCATTATCGAAGATGAGGCGCAGCCGTATCGCTTGGCCATCTTCAAGCTCCTACAGTTCACGGAAAACATCCGGCCACCGTACTATGGCACCTGGTCCAAGACTAGCCGCACCGTCACGGGCCGGCGGTTCGACCGCAAAGACACCGCGCAACTAGACTACGAGGTGGATAGTGAGGCCGAGTGGGAGCTCGACGAGGAGGGCGAGGATCTGGCTAGCGATGACGACGGGGAACTGGACGGTGACGACGAGCTCGAAACGGAAGGTGGCCTTAGCGGGGCCGGGGCCCAAGCCGGTCGGGCAGCTGGTCGTGGGCCCACCGGTGACGACGAGGAAGCCACCGGCTGGCTCGTACCGGAAGGATACTTATCCGACGATGAGATCCTCAGCGACGCTGAGGATGAACTGGGCGGCTCCACTAAGCCCAAACTCGGCCGACGCCCCGTCCAGCCCCTCGTCCCCGTGATCCTGGGACCATGTTTCCACGCGGCAGGACTACCCCCATCCGCCGCCCTGCGAAGCCTAGCACAGTACCGAGCCAAACCGCTAGATGGCGCGCCCTGGCCGCTGGTCATCCCACGCCAGCCTGCTACGCCACCACCTAGCTCCCCCATGGCAACCGCGCAGACCCCGTTGCCCCTTCCGGTCAGGTTGGCAGCTAATGCTACTGCCACCAATGCCCCGGAATCTGTGCCTAGCACGCCTAGCAAATCCGCCGTCGCCTCTACCGTACTCGCCGATAGTTCGGTGACCGAATCCCTATCGCCGACGGTACGTCGAAAACCCAAACCCGAGGGCACTGACCTACTGACCATCGCCACACTAACCCATGGCAGTGCCTACGCCCTCCCGCTCTTGATTGAACGCTGTCATCGGGCCCTCCCGACCTTCTCCAAGAACCAGTTGGACCACGCCATCAAGGAGATGGCCGTCAAGGAGAAACGGGACGGCCGGACACGGCCGCACTGGTTTGTTACGGACGCCACTCTCCTCTCGCAGCTACCGCCGCTTTTGCCAGCACTACCGGCTGTCACCGAGACGGCAGAATCCGGGACTGGCTCGACCACCACGCCAGTATCCACCACCCCACGTAAGGTGGTGACAACCAAGCCATCCGCCACACCGTTAACCGCGTCCAAAGGGAGATCGTTGCACCAGGCCAGCCTGGCAGCTTTCGTAGAAACGACCCGCAAGCGTGAAGACGACGGTACGGTGAAAGATGATGGTACGGAGGATCCACCGGCCGAGACCAATGCCAAGCTGCCGCGGACCGGCTTTATTATCGAGATTCCGTCCAGTCCAGTCCAGTTCCCATCCACCGGTTTGCCCAGCGCTCTGCAGGTGACCCCGCCCGACCAGGGCCGGTTATAGTCGCATGACAATTTCCTGCATCACCGCGTAACTCTTAATCTTCTCTCTCTCTCTCTCTCTCTCTCTCACTTCTGCTGGGGACACCAAACCTTACCTTTGTATCGCATAGTTAGTTCATCCACCTGGCGGTTTGGCCCGGTCATGTCTGCCATTCACTTTTCTGTAGACTTAATTTTTTAATGTAGTAGTACTAATATAGTTATATATATATATATAACTACCAGCATAGGTAATTGGGGAAACCAGTATGCCCGAGAATTGGCACCTATATCTCTCTGCCTTGGGCTTGGTGTCGCGTGCCGATCCGGTTGGGGTAAATAAGAGAAACGGAGTCAGCGGAGAAGGTTGAATATGTCTGTGTTTGTAAATTCTAGGGGAAAAGTAATTCTATCCGCACGCTCTCGTTCCTTCCGGCCATCAGGGAAGGCGACAGGGGCGCTTCACCTTTCTAACTGGGAGGAATCTGTTCTGTTTAGACAACAGAGATGCACCCGTGGAAGGGCAGAGGGAGGAGAGAAGGGAAGATCTGCCTCAGTGACCTGCCGTATCCGTCATTATTCTCCCATGGTGTATGAAAAGCGCGGATTGAAGAATTTGAGTGGTGCTAGTTACATCGCCAAGAGGAGGAGGGGGGTGGGGGTTGTAAGGGATAAGCTATCCTATTTAGTGACCCCCTCCTCTCTCGGACATCCTGTGCCCACATATATCAATATTGGCAACCTTTCCCAATGCTAAGCAGGAGGGGGGTCCCCCCTGTAGCTGCGGGCGAACATTAAGAGTATAATGTTTGTGTGGGGTGGAGGAGGGGAGAGGTTCTACTCGATAAAGGAGGTGAGTGTCACCTGCTTAGGAGAAATGACAGTGCAGAAGTGACTGCCGGTTAAGTCAAATGTCCAAAGCCACCACGTGGGGGGGGGTGCAGGTCGACGTTATAATAGCCCTCCCCCCTCAAGGAAGCTGAGGGTAAGGCTATACAAAACGGAGAGAAGGGGAGGGTAACCGTATTGTTTTTCTTACAGAGAGTCTGTGGACGTCAGAGTACAATATCTTATAACGACATCCTAACGTGAAGGGGAGGGGCAAACGGAGTGGAGACCGAGGGAGTGTCGACTGGCGAGAACGCAATGTACTCGATAGGATGCAGACGAGTAAACAACAACAAGTCTTGAATCAGCTGCAGCTTCTGGCTGAAATAGGGCAGAGTGGGATAAGACAGCTGGGCGGGGATGCTCCCCGATAACCATCTTGCTAGCTCTAATTATATCACTGCCTAAAGTGTGTTCAACTGGGCTGCGAATCCAGAAAGTCGGGTCAGACGATCGGTGGCGTGCTTCTAATGGGGAATGGATTGGGGTGGAGGAGGGCGATGTGGTGGAGGGTGGGGGGGGGGTGTTACGAGTGGGTAGGTCGGGGGACGGGTGGAAGTGGGGAGAGGGGGGGGGAGGGGCGGAACACGTGCCTTAGTACCATGTAATGGATCATAGGAGCCAACCTAACCACGGCTGACCATTCGGTGTGTTTGAGTTTATATGGGGCTGGCGGCCCGGCTCACAGCACCACTCTAGTCCGACGCTCACACCCTCCAGCCATCCTTCCGCCTCGCCTGCCTATATAAAATCCGACTATCTAACGACGGCTTAACACTAAATAGACGACCTCACGAGTCCCAGGCACTGGATAGGTCCGGGAGATGCATAGAGATGTGCGTTAACCAATGACCCCCTCTCCCACTCTTGCCTACGCTCTTCCAGACCCCCTGATTTGCCCAGCGGTAATTTGTTTAGACCCTGAAGACCTCTAAAAATGGGTTTTTCCTGCGGCAACGCCTACCGCATAGGTTGGGCCAGTGAGATTGGCAAGCACAAATTATCAGATATCCGCTACGTCTCGTGTGATACCACCCGGCGGCGCCTGTTGGCTGGCCTAGTTCTCACATACCCTCTTTCGTGAAGGTGAGTTTAGCGTTTTAAACGTACCATCGGGTTATGTGGGGGAGGG
Organism: Tieghemiomyces parasiticus; assembly: GCA_027575765.1. Lineage (NCBI taxonomy): Eukaryota > Fungi > Kickxellomycota > Dimargaritomycetes > Dimargaritales > Dimargaritaceae > Tieghemiomyces > Tieghemiomyces parasiticus. Next base: position 40,368 of record JANBPT010000053.1, read on the forward strand.
GGGAGGCTCTAGGCCTTTGTCTGTCCCCAACCCCTCCCTCCATTCTACTCCCCCTTACTTTGTCCTACCTCTCGACCCTAGTGGGCTCGACGCGGTGACGGTAGCCCTTGTGTATCCACCTGCCATTGCCAAGTTGCCTTGCCTTCGCCCCCACCCCTTTTCACCACTTCTTATATATACGATATTGCTTCGGCTCGTTGACAAGACCGGCGTCGGGGGGTGAAAATTGTCTGCAACACCTTATAAATACCTAGTACTTGCGTCCCTCGCCGATAAGCCCCCCACCTCTCCTGCCAGTCGCGAGCAGTTCGCCTGAGACCTTCATCTAGTCGCCAACACCTCTACACGGCCTTCCCTTGCATGTCCTGGCGCTCTCGCTAACTCTACACTGACTAGCGCCGTCAACCTTAGGCTCTGGCTCAATCCCCCCGTCCCGTCTGGACGTCTCATGGCGGCTACTTAGAACCTCCCCCCGCACACATACCTATTGTCGTGACACTGGGTTTAACCAGCGCGCAACCTCTCCACCGAGGCCGCCACTCCCACATCGTTTCATAGACGTGTTTCGAATTATTTTTTCCACTAGGCGGTACACACCACTCGCTTGTCCAGCTCGCTCCCCCATCTCCAACTACGCTGACCCCGGGGTCTCCAACTGCCACGCCCAGCCCGGCCTTGCATTGGTCTATCCGTTTGTTCACCGCATTGGCCCTTCCGCCGCTGCCATTCTTCTGGCCTCCAACCCACTCGCCGCTTCGGCCTTCAGTTGCTCTCAGCCCTCCCTCCCCTGCGCTCGGTGTTCGGCTTCCGTAACCTCTCCGGGTGTCTAGCCCCCTACCACCCAACCCAGCCGCCTTTGCCCGCCCCAACTCCGTCACTCATTACTTTGTACTCTATACCTTACCCCCCCCGCCTCCGCCCCGATTCGCCCGCATACATTCTCCGCCATCCGCCCCGCGCATTACCGCCCCTCGCCTTGCCTCCCAACCTACGTTCGCCCCTTCCCCGGATTGCCTCTATCTGACCGACCACTTTGCGCCGACTGACAACCTCCCCTTCCGCCATGGTACAGGACTTTAGCGAGTTTGGCTTCGCCGACTCCTTCGTCCCGCCACCAACGTCTCCCAGCGCCAACTACCACTCGCTCCCGCCCCCAACGCCCGGGCCTGGTCGCCGGCGTGTCGCGGACTATGGCGACGGCTACGACAGCGACGCCCTCCCCGACGAGGTACGCAACCCGCCGCCCAAGCGAAGGTCAATTTTACCCCAACAGGTGCTTGCCCACCAGTCCCTACACCACCATCTCCAACCGCCGGCCCGACCATCGGGCCAGGGCCGTCACCATGACCCCTTTGGCCACCCAGTCTCCCCGGACGACGACCTTCTACCGTCCGAAACCCGGCCGCGGCCCGTCAGCGACCACGGTCGGCACTTGTCACGGTGGGACGGCCACCACCCGCAGACCTCGGCGGCTAGCTTCCGGTCGCACGTGTCGGGCCGCAGCCGGCTCAACTCCTCCACCCCCAGTATCCGCCAGGTCGTTGGTTCACGGTCCCGGCTCCACTTGCCCCGGCAACCCGTCCGTCGAGTGGTTCACCCAGCCGTCCACCACAACCACATGGGCGCTGAGGCTGTTCAAGCCCCCGTCTTACGCGTTTTCATCGGTCCTCTCACCCCGGACTGGATGACCTTTTCGCTCAAGCGCCGGTGGCGGGCTTACGCCCCCCGCGACGGGGCCGGCGATGCTCCCGGCGCCGATACCTTTACCTTAGGCGACGCCGGCAGTCGGTCCATTGCCGGCGGTAGCGGTCGTGGTGGCGGTGGTGGCTACCACGCCTCGATCCCCTACCTCCGTGAACCCACCATAGCGCCGGACGGGATGGACGATCGCCACTCCGGGGAGGACGGTTACACCAGTGGTGAAGGCGGGGCCGGTGGCCCCGTCCCCGGTAGTGTGACCGCCCGGTCTCTCATCACACCATCCCTACGATCGCACGGATCCGCCCCACACCTCCGTTCCTACCGTTCCACGCACACCATGCGCACGCAAACTTCGCTACGCGGGGGTCCTGCCCGATCCCTTGCCACAACCAACGTTAGCCTCTACCACACCCCGCTGGCCACCACCGCCCCGAGCCGGACCGAATCGTTCCATACGGCCCATGACGCCTTTTCGGTGCGGACAGGGGTCAGCTACGGCGAGAGTTACGCGGGTCATATTGCCACCCCACGGTCTCCGCTATCAATCGCTCATGACAGTCTTCATCACGGGGCCCGGGTGCGGGATTTGGAGGATTCGTTCGGCCGCTCGCCTGCCGTCCACGAGGAGACTGAAGATGATGATGATGACAACAACAACAACAACAAAAGCAACCACAACAGCCGTCGGGGTCACAACCATACCCAGCCCAACCCCACCCGAACTCCGCAGCCAATCGATCTTGCCCCGTTATCTTTCTCGCAGCTAACCACACAGCTCCCCACCACCGCCACCCAGCGTGAGCGGACAGTGGCAGCGGCCGAATCACACCTTGCGGCCGTACATGACGAGATCGAGAGGCCCCTGCAGCGGACTGGCCATGAGACGCTGCTACTCACCCGGGTGGCGCCCGTGGCCCTCCGTCGAGACTACTGTCGCCCGGAGGTGGCCATGATGCACTACAACGAGTATACGGCGTCCAAGTGCCGCATCATTTCCGAAAAGTGGAAGCACGTCACCGCCATGGTGCGTCCCGGAGAAATCAATTTCTTTCGGGGATCGACGACCAAACCGCTCTTCACTATCTACCTGAGCAGTCGCACCCGCTTGTCCCTCTTCTCTTGCCTGGATAACTCGCTGGCCATCACGTACTTTGAAGAGGACAGCGACCAGCGCGCCCAGCACCACTACCGCCGGTCCATCCGCCGCTACTACCGCACTCACCAGGCCCAGTCCATTGCCCACCGCCGCAGCGGCCACGACGCCTCGATGGAGCTCAAAATGAGCATCTACAGCCAGGATACGGCGGCCCGCGCAGGCGCCTCCCGCAGCAATGTTACCGACCTACGCGAAGCCGGGAGCGGCTCTGCGTTCCGCCTTAATAACCTGCTGCACCAGTCGCGTCGGGTGCGTCCCAAGGCCCTGCGCCGCCGCAAGCAGACCCATCACGCCGAGCCTGACCGCGCCACGGCGGCCAGCGACCGCAACTTGGGGGCCTGCATCCTGCGGTTCCCCACCGCCGCTGAGGCCAAGGTATGGTATCGCATCCTGCACTGCCACATCATCCACGTGATCCCCATTCCACGTGCAGTGGACCTCACCTGTCCCACCCTCAGCGCCTCGCCGTTCCGGTCGATCAATGTGGAAATCCCTTTGGCGGCTGTGCCCGTGGCCGCCGAACCAAGTCACCACGGAGTCGTTCCCCAGACCGCCACCTTTGATATCATCGGACCCCGAACGGTATGGGACGTACGAACCATGGCCGCATTCGAACTTATCGTAGAGTCGGAGTGGGGCGACCAACTGGCGGCATGGGTGCGGGCCAAGTCTCTCGCCGTGTGCTGGAAACGATTTGACCGCATCGACTGGTGCTTCTCCAACCTGTCGGACGGGTGGGACGAGCACGAGCGGCAGCTCATTTTGGAGGCCCACCGCATCGCCCAGCTGGTGGACGGCGAGGACGAGGACGGAGGTGGCGCCGGGTCCGATAGCGATAGTTCTCGCGACGAGCGCGCCCTCCGCGATCGTAATACCCGTCTCAACATGCGAACCGCGTTTCAGCCCTCGGTCACCGCCTTACAGTCCCTGCCCTTCCTCTCGGAAACCGCACCGAACCGGCCCTTCGAGAACGCTTCGTCCTACTTCGACGACATCATATCGACCAGTGCTGGGAGCAGCCGTGGACCCTACCCTTCTGGCGGCCGTGGGCCGGGTACCACCCTCCAGCCGGCGTCGCACCACCCACTAGCCGTGTCCCCACACCTTAACCGGACCAGGCCACGCGGCCTGACCAAAAATTCGGATGTCGTTTCCCAGAGCCATCTGAGCCTCGAGTCGCGCGGATCCGGCCTACGCAACCAGCGCCTGGCCGACATTCGCGACCGCCTCTCGACCCGCTCCGAGACCGGGTCCTGGGGGGTCGGTCTGTCGCGCACACCGAGCGTGCACGCGCCTTGCCTGGCCCGCGGTGACACCGCCGAGTCGACCGAGTTATCTCGCGCCATGCGGCCCGTGCGTCCCGAAAACCTGCGCTATGCGGAGAACGTTGCCGACCACCCGCTCCTGTCCACCCAGTTCATCGAGCAGACCCACCAGATGCAGCTGCGTGAGAACTACCACTACCCAGACGCCGTCGTCCTGTCCGCCGGTTCTGGTAGCCATCATTCCGGAGTGGAGCTGCCCGAACCCAACCCGCTCGAGGGTTACCTGCTGCGTCGCCCGAAACCTCACACGTATCTGGGTCAGTACCGCCAAATGTTCGTCATGACCTTCGACCACCACCTGATCTGCGTATCGTCCTACCGCGCCAAGCAGTACATCGAGGCCAACCTCACCGACCCGGCCCACCACTTGACCTGGGAGCCCCCGCACCACCAGCCGCTCGATCCCCGTGGCTGGCCTGACGCCTCGTTCGGCCCGTCCACCGCGTCCTCCCGCCATCACCCCGCGTCCCATCGACAGGGGGCGACGGAGGAACCGAAACGGTCCCGCTCGCTGAAGGACCGTCTGCGTCGTCCGGACGCCGAGCGGGACGCAATGCTCCGCCAACAGCATAACCCTTACGCCAACGACGTTACGGTGAACGCGGCAGATTTTGTTTTGCCGTCGTCGATCCGCGCCCGGCGCCAGCTCCATGCCACCACGGTCAACGCCGGGAATCTACCCAATCCGGTGCTGCCAGCCTCCGGCGTCCCCCGTCCCGTCGCGGCCGTTCCGCTTACGCCGTACCAGCAGACGCTGACCGGAGTCTTTAAAGGTGGCGATGGAGAAGGTAGTGGCGGTCACCCTAGCCACCGGTCGCGCACCTCCCTGCACCCTGGCGCCGTCCTGCATGACGATGCCCTACGTCTACACCGCGCTGGTACCGCCCCAGCCCCAGCGGCCAGCCTACGCACGGGCCCCAGCGCCACGTCCGGCGTGCCTTACCAGTACCACTACAGTACCCATGCCCGTCTGGCGCGCATGCTGCGCCACGCCGGCGGCTTCTTTGACATTACCCAAATCAAGTACATCTACCCCGTGTCCGCAGCCGGGGGCCCCTTACCACCTGCCGACGGTATCTCTCTGCTCCCGGCCACCGAGAACGGTAGTCACTCCGAGGTGAGCGGTCACCCTTATTCGGCAGCCTCCTCCATGTTCCCCGACCGCCGGGCCCGCGGCATGTTCGCCCGACTACGTGACGCGGTGACCCCGTGGCGCCGACGTGGCAGCGGACATACCCCCGAGACGGCCAGCCACGCCCCCACGTCTTTGTACCGCCCCGAGGGATACCCCGGTGATACCGACGGCTATAGGTACGACCGGGCCGCCGAGGTGGCCCTACGTCGTGAGACACGGTTCGACATCATCATGGAGAACGGGGCTATCCTCCGCCTGCAGGCACCGACCAATGCGACCATGCGCGAGTGGATCCGCCGCCTCATCGACTTGCGTACCTACTGGACGGGCCGGCTGCAGGCTGACGCCCGGCATCGCGCCGAGGCCGCCCGCGTCAACATCGGCCTGCACATCAATTCGCTGGGCTGCGAAGGCGACCTTCCCGGTTGGGAACAGCCCCGCACCTACGCTGACCCGCTCATCTGGAACATTTGCCGTCCATTGGGTTGCCGCACCGTCACCATGTGCGGATACCTGTTCCGCAAGAAACATCGGCACGCCCCGCTCAAGCGTGCTTACTTCATCCTTACCCGGGGCTACCTCATCGAGTTCACCCCCGTGCAGTACGCCAGTTACTCCACCGTGCAGCCCTGCGCCCTCCGCCCGCCGGTCGCCCCGCGGTCCTCCGGGGCCAGCGGGGGGCGACCGGGAGCCAACAGCGGCAGTATGTTGGCGCCCGGCCACCTCGCTGGCGGCAGTACCGTCACTCGCGACCGCCGCACCTCGTGGCAGTCGGGCACCGGTGGTCTGGCGGCTTCACTCCTCGGCACCACGGGCAGTGGTCACCATCACCACGATGAGGACGGGCCCTACGGCTCCGGCCTACCAGGTGCCCCTGGGCGGTGGGCGGCCCATGATAACGATCACATCACGCGCAAGTACATGCGGCACCAGGCGGCTAAGGCACGCAAGCAGTCTAGCCGGCACGGGTTTTACCCGCGCGTCAAAGTGATCCCGCTTCAAGGTTGTTTTACGCTCTCACGCGTGGCGGACAATATGGTCCAACACACTGCGGACGATTTAGGTAAGGTACGGCGTATCTACCCGGACAATGTCTTGGCCGGCGACGCCGCCAAGGAATGTGTGTTTACCCTGTGGCAGCCCAAAAAGATCCCAGCTATGCCCCTGGCCGCCACTGAGTACCGGGTGGATCGACCCTGTGCCCACGGTCATGGAACCGCCCCTATCACCGGGGCTGGCGCAACGACCCACGTGACAAGCGGCGGTGGTAATGCGGCAGACCTTGCTGGCTGCCTGCCGTGCGGTCGTGCCCGGTCGGTCAACGTGAGTCTCGGGAGCGGTAGCCATAGTATTACCACGACTGCCACCACGACGGGCGACGATAATGAGTCGCGACACACCGAACCGGGGCCGTTTCACGCGGCCACCTCCAGTATGGAATCTACTGCCCTGCTGGTGGCTAGTGGCGGTAATAATGGGAACCACAATGCCTCGCCAGCCCGCACCCACCGTGCATCTCAGGCCACACTGGCGCAGCCTGTGGACCATCCGACGCGAGCCACGGGCAAAGCGCCGGCCAGCGGACCGTCCACCGGCCTCAACCCAGCTGCCAATCGCGCGGCCGAGGGCCCGTTCACCACCTCGCAGGAACCCTCAGCCGGCAACGCGACTAAATCAGCAGCCCGGACGGCGGTCGAGACCCTGGCGGACCAGGCCACGAGGTCCTTCCCGCACTACCTTATCTCCTCCCTCGGCAAGTGGAGTGAAAAGACGTACATGTTCAAGGCGCGGTCGCGGTCCGAAATGGAACAGTGGGTGAGTGCCATCAACCACGAGATCGAGCGGATCCAGTACCAGGCCGAGGCGATGGATAAGCGGATCTAGGTAGAACCTGCCGACCCTTGGGGCTGTTGGTCTCCCTAGCCTGTGTATCGAAGATTGGCCATTTCTGTATTGGTTTTCGTCGGGCACGGGTGGCGTTTCCCCCCCCCCTCCCTTCCCTACTATTCCTCCCTCCTCCTCCTCGTAGAGCTCGGTGATCCGTTTAAATAAATATGGCTGTCAACATGGAAGATACTCTCTGGAAATGTAAAGTGTGTATTGCGTACGAACGTCGCATTAGTTGTGGCTTGCCCCTTGCTCATTGTGTAGCGGAGGTGTGGGGTGCGGTGGGGGCGTGTGTGTAGGGCGGATTTCGCCCTTGGAGGTTCGCCCGCCGATCCTCCAGGGATTGTAAAGGGAGTTCATACACACTTATTACCGTCTCGGTTCCTTGCGCGGATTGTATTGACCTGCCTCTCTGTCTTTTGTTTTTCCCCCCACTCGTCTCCCATCAACCCTCCCACCTTCCCTATCTCTCCGCCGGGCATGGTCCGTCCACGCTGGGCGAAGTTTTGCCGTAATTTTGGCCCGTCTCACGCTAGATTGTTTTTGTTCGTTCCACCAACCTTTTTCATACCGGCACCAGCCTCGTACGATCAACTATCCTCCTCCTCTTCCTCCCCTTCCCCCAACGTTTTCGGGCCACATGTTCACACGTAGCTCCGCCACTCTGGTGGAAGGATTTATGATGCAGGAACAAGGTTCCTAAGGCCACCGCTAAAATTAGTGCCGAGCGACCAAAGTCAGGATAGAGATGTGGGTATCCTCGATGAGAGCCTGATGGTTGTATTAGCGGCGAGAGCACGGGGACAGGTTCCTTGGGCCTCGTCGTAAGGTTCTTGGATTGGCTCGATAATTGTTGGTTGACCAATATAGCGTAATTATGCCGTGTTGCAGTACAGGAACAAAGTGATAATAATTACGTAGGTCGCGGTGATGTGGGTTAAGAGGTATGAAAGCGCACGATGTAAGAGGAGGAGGAGGAGGGGGCACTCACCAGCTATAGCAAGTCCGTAATTGAAGGGTACATCCGGCACGTTCTAGGCCATGTATAATGGTAGTTGCAGAAACCGAGACATGCTAAATTAAACGCGTGCCCGTATTCGAATGGTAAAGGGCTTGGACGAGACGTCGGATTTTTAACCGTCCTGCCGGGGCTTGCCGTTTTTGAGTAGGTAAGGTTGAAGAGGCTCGTCGGCGTAATAGTGAACCTGCCGAGCAACGTTTCCGACGTGACTTTCACGGACTATGGCCTTGCCACCCTGGAGGTCTGTGGATCATTAAACCATAAGCGCACTTCAATATTAGACGTCATCTGAAGGTTTCCGCATCACCCGTAAAATAAAATATTCTAAAAGTATTAATAATAATCTACATCACCAGGGTCACTGGTTCACTCTGGCGTTGCGCCTGTCAGTGGCAGAGGCTCATTCACGAAGCCCTGTCTACACGGTACGCTGATAGATCCGCTGTTAATAATCCTTTGCCCACTACCTAGGTCACTCCTGCCTGATTTGGAAATAATGATGGGCGGGCAAACCATGGTGGGAGAGTATCCAGAGGCACGATTTAGTCCGCCCAAAGAGGGTTGCTGCCCTCGCTGTGGTTCTCAGATAAGTTGTTTTTTTGACCCTTGCCCAACAGGCGACGATTTTGATACAGCGAACCTTCTATTCCTATTGCCGGGTTACCTACTTGCGCTAAGTTCGTCGATGCGGGCCCGTATTTTCAAGACCATTTTGCAGCATATGTCTAGCGCCCATGGATGTGTGTATGGGAAACAATTAAGAGAGAAGAGAAGAGACCAGTTGCAATATATATATATATGTATATATACTCAGGGTTAGGACTGCTCATAGCCTACGCTACCCACCACACCTTCTAATGGCAGTCGTCTACAAATTAATTGTCAACCATTATTCGGCATATAAAGCCCTCATCCCTACATTTCACCTCCTTGGTCCCGAACGCCTTAACACTCACCCACCCACCTCCCACATCAACCCTCCACCGACGTACCAATATGGATCTATCTCATGTCACCAGTGATAACGCTGAGCTGCACCACCTGACTGGTCAAGGTAAATTGGCTAACGTCTCAATAGCTACCTAGCTCACCACTTCTCTCAGCACGTTTCTCTGATACAGACCACCTCACCACCCCCCTTCACAATACCGTGCTCTGTTTATACCATCATCCTTTTCTCACCTACAGGCGAGATCGTCTTCCAGTATGATAGCGCAGTCTACGAGGGCACCGTCCAACACGTGAAGCCCTTCCTCGGTCTGGTCTGTATCGAAGTTAAGGACGCGGATGGTGAAACCGGGGTGTACGACTATTCTTTCAATGACATCCAGGTGTTACGTTTCACTTCATCAGCCCCGCCGGGCAGCCCCCACTGCGTCAATATAGTGCCGTCAGGCAACGCCCTGCAAATTCTGGACACGCACTCCACCTAATATACGTTAACATATCGCATAGTGGGCTGCAACGACGAGTGGCTCTCCCTCTCCAGACCTATTTTTTATCTAGGTCATTTGTCAATAGGCCCATAATATATATTCCATTCATTTTGAATTCTACAATTAAAGGGGCCTAGGTAAACCTGTAACGTGAAAACTAGCTCCGAATTAAATTACGATGGTTTCCTCCATCTACTTTTCCTCTCCGTTAGAATTGCCAAGCATTGATGATCACAGATGCCATACACTAGTAAACCCTCTATCCTTGGCCCTAGTATGAGCGTGTTCCCTAGAAACCGCGTACCGCATTACTTGAGGTGCCGTTCGGCATGCACTTCTTTCACCTAGCAAAAGGGCAGAGTGTTCTCAACGTTTACCATGTGAGAAGGCCATCATAGACCATAATATAAAAACTGTACAGGCAGGGTGGTAAGGAATCGAGAGAGGGAAGCGGGTAAGGAGAATTAAAGCGACGACTTGAGAAAACGGGACGACTTCGGCTGTGTGCGTGTGTGTGTATGTGTTTTGACCGAGCTGCCCTAAATCGCTACGCGACTAGTCTTCATGTGGGTAGCACCAGGATGGTGCGCATGTACCTCGTAGCCACTTCCCTCTCCCCTTTCTCCTCCCGTTCTGCACTCCCGATATCGCCCAAAGCGGGATCACCCTTCCAGATCACTGGGTCATATACGGAGTTGGTTGGTGCAACGCCCCGTTCCTCTCCGGCCTACCCCTCGGTGCCGTGGCCGGCTATATGAGGCGTACAACTCCCTCCTTGCGATTAGAATCCTTGTGCCGTTCCGATAGTTTACTGCATCGTCTTATCATATCCCATTATCCGTTCTGCTCTTTGCCATTACGACTAGCGTCATAGGTCATTGTGATTATTTTTAACTATCCATACGTCTTCAGGCCAGTTGCCATCCTTCGCCCCTCCAAAACCTCCATTGGGTTTTTAGTTACGTCAGAAGCAATGTCCTACGAAACCCCCGACATCACCACCGTTCTAAGCAGCGAGGCCCGGCTTGAGCACTTACAAAGTGGAGGTGAGCCGTCATCACTTAAAATCTTAACGTCGAGCTCCTTGAATTTAAGTTTACTGTGGGCGTAAACCAGGGGGTTGGCCCACTTTGCGATTGACCTCTGTCCCCGATACAATATCGACTGATCACTTTCCCTCTTTTCCCCTCCTCTCCTTATGGCATGGAACGGAGCATTTAGGCGACATCAATTTTGTTTACGGTGAAACGCATTACCAAGGGGAAGTACTATCGGTAAATCGCTGGAATAATACAGTCCAGATCCACGTCGACGACGGCGACGGCTACACGGTCGATTATCTGTTCGACGATATTGCCGTCCTGATGTTTGACCCACTCATCCAGTCGGGTGGCTCGGGTTACATTAGGATTGTTCCCTTTTACTAATGTGTTATCACCATCCCAGATTCGGAGATAAGGAATGGCTCGTTATCGAGAGGGGTGGGAGCAGTCGGGGTGGGATAGGCTTGTTGCTCTGCAGCCTCATCAAAGCATGGACATAGTGGTCTAATTTCACTAAATGCCTCTCCCCCATAAATAGCCAGAGCCGCCTAATGTGTCCTTTCTGCACTGTAATACACCCTCTTTTACATTTAGACCCCCGCTCTCAAGCGGCTGCATTGGTCTTGACATCGCTGTTTGGGCCACTATCGTATTTTCAGCGACCAATAGGCTCGACCTATTAGTTTGTCGTGTACTACCCTTCCTTATGTTCTCGCCCTTGATGCTTGTGGTCAACCTCGGCCGATTCTGCCTTCGTTACATGGCCACAGCTAAAGAGCGTGATATTAGTTAGGGCGGGTCGATGTGGAACGAGTGTGGCGTAGGTGTGCGAGAGGAAGGGAGGGAGGTGGTTAGGTATTAATAGCATCTGCTAGGGCGCGTTTCAAAACGCGGTTAGTTTGCTCTGGCCGTTGCGATAGAAAGGAAATATTTGGGCACAGACGGGCGGGACAGGAGGGGAGGACAGGTGGCAGGGAGGAAAATAGAAGTGCACCGGCTGTCAGGTCAGAGACTGACCTACCATATAATCTTACGCGGCTGAAGTGCAGCTAATACCGATAGAACCTGGCTAATACTCCCCTCAACATCTTTATGGGGGGGGGTTATGGGCGCATAGATAAACATACTGATCCTTGCAGGCCAGCAGCTGGGAATATAAGCCGACAGGTAGTGGTGACCAAGAGTCGAATGATTTAGCTAAACCAAGCTCTTCGTTTATGCCTGTGCCTTTCCTCTACCGATGGCCTTCCGACCCGGCTAGCAGCCTAGTGCTGCATCATTTCGCACAAGATGGCGATAGGAGGGCAGCTCAAGATGCTCGGTCGGTCACGGAGATCTATATTAGTTAGTAAACGTTGAGGAAGAAATCTCGGACAAATCGTATGGTGACTGCTACCGCTCCTACTACTCTACTCCTTCGACTTCACTATGGCTGCCTGAATAATTAGGCATGCTTTTCTGTTCACTTACTTTCCCCAGTACGCTTCCAACTGCGGCTGACAGCAGTCGCCGCCATATCTACTCTATATACTTCACTCTGCTTATTTTAGGCCCCCCCCATTAACCTCTCATACCTACGAGACGATGTCGAGCAATGTACCACTCATAGAGACCGTCCTGAGTCACGAGGTCCAACTGGTACACCTTTAGTCTGGAGGTAAGTTATGTTCGAGACTTCGTGGGGCTGGCCCAGTGCCAGGAAGGGAAGGGAGGTTCAGGCCGAACTGGCTCTTGGGCGTATCAACCAAGCTCACACTGTACCCGGTATTCAACTCCGTCTCTTCCAGTCTTTTGTTACTACCAGGCGACGTCAACTTCGTGTAAGGTAGCCCCCACTATCAGGGAGAAGTTCTCTCCGTCAATTTGTTGGAACAGACCGTCCGTATCCGGTTCCGTGTCAACAAATAACAGTAGCGTCAACTTCTCCCTTAAAAATATCGTGATTCTCATGTTCGACCCGTTCATCAACTACGACGCCTAAGTATATTACCGAGTTGTCCCGTTTCATTGAGTCAGATTTTCGTAGTATCTTGGCTAAAAATAAACCTAATATGCATCGACTTGAGTACCGGAGCCCCCGATCCCAGTCGTCCATAATTATGTACACCATACATTTAGTCCAAAAGATTAATTACACGAATGCGCCTATAGCTCACTCGAATGATATCTAGAACGGTACTATAGAGGCTGGACAGAGAAAAGGAGCTTGGAGAAGGAAAAGTGATTAACCATTGATTAAATGAGCGCAGTCGTCCAGTGAGACTACGTCTGGCCCTGCCGTTCGACCGGCGATTAGCAAGGCCGCATATGGATTTAGTTACTACTTGGTTGTTGTGCGCTGATTGGCCTGCAGTTGAAGCTCAGATAGTCCCCGGTGGGCGTTATCGTTCGCAGTTCTCCGAACCGCCTTGTCGCTCCGCCGGGCTATGTCCCGACTGGAATAGGTTGAGAAGTAGGCCAGCTGTGAAGCAAGCAGGCAAGGTGGCATGATGACGTGCAGGGTAATGGTAAATCTCACTGTAGGGCATGGCGGTGTCGAACTCATGTCGGGTATGGTGGTGACAGGTGGGTAACGGAGGGCACAGTCTACCATGTATGAGCAATAAGCTAAGGGGTGGATAGTTTCGCTTGCTAGCTAGTGTGATAGGTGTAAAGTGTCCCTCCCGCCACCGCTGTTCAAACCAAACGTTCCGAGCGTGATGCTACTCTCGAGGAAGGTTTCGTTTTTGTATCATTATGTACAGAAAAAAAATGAACCGATGACTGCCAGCAAGTACACTGTTGTCGATATAAAAACCGCTCACCCCTCATTGATAATATAGTATCCTTTACCATCGACCTTCCCGGGCAACAAATCCCACGCGCAGCTACTCGTGACCTTCAATCGTAGTAAGACCCTCCACCAGTCCCCCCGACCTATTTAAACCTAGGCTATTCACGCCCATGTACCGGTGCGGCTGTTGCCTGCGGTCAATTATGGGCTATCTAGCAGCCATTGAACCTTAAATTCAGTCTGTTGGCTGATCAGGCCAACAGAGGGCCCATGCCCTCCGTCGGTCCATCAAAGTTTGAGACCTTGCCTCTCTATACCGCTACGCCACGTACTCCTACGACGTTGACCAAAAAAGAGCAGCTAATGCACATAATATGATGTTCAATCCGGCCGAGGTTCCCAACGTGACCTAGACCGAATTGCCGGCTGACGATAGATGTGGGGTGGACTGTACCATCCTCTGCGGCCACTGAAGGCACTATCCGATTTTGGAATGCGGATCTGTCCCAACCGGTTACATTTTAAAAGGGCTGGTTGGGATATCAAGTAAGTCGATGAAGAATCTCCATCAAGAACCAGCAGCTGGAATATCGAGTTGGTTGACCAGGAATCTGAAGTGGCCACTGGCGACTGGGGCATTAGAGAGGCTAAGAAGGAATGGGGCATGGTGGTGTCCAAAGCTAACCATATCACAGCCGATGCGTCCGGCTAAGCGGCTACTGCTGCGTTGATCGACATAACCTCTGTGGTGGAGAACCTCCCCTCCCATGTCGTCTCAGCCGCACTATTGCCCAGATTATCACCAATGCTGAACTGGGGTCCCAAGACTCATGTCAAATACCTCCCTCGCCAAAGAATGCTGGTTCGGTCTCTACAAAGAAGCGGCTGCTCGCTACGGTTGGGACGGTAGTTAAATGTGCGAAGATGTACCACAGTACCTCACCTCGCAACTGTCCATGTGGCCATAGCTCTCCGATGGATCCTCGACCAACTGGACATACTTTAAGTCAGATATTCGTGGGTTAATTCACCGGCCGAAACTTGGCAAGATCCTTCGCCATTATATTCAGCTCGGATCCTAAGAACCGGCTCTCTACTGCCACGTAAATCCTTAGTATTGCGTAGGTAAGGGCCGGACCACAGCACGTTCTGCCATTAAGCACCTCCGTTCATACTTGGATGAAGAGCACAGAATCTACGCTAGCACTACAGATTCTCCCACTCTCGCAGAGTTCAACCGACCCTGGTTGCTCGGATAGACACATTGATACCCAGGCCCGATATTTTCCTCTCGCATTAGTGTTCTCGCGCAACTCTTCTATTGCCCATTACTCACCTTTAGGTATTAGCCTTCACCATCATAGGCTGAAGAGTAACGGTAATTGACCTAGTAATATTTATTTTTCATTAAAGGCCAAACTTTCCTTATTGCCACGATTGGCTTGTACTTTTCTACACCATTGTTCCCGCCTGAATTTCACTGTATCGACTCGGCCACACCACCCAAGGAAAAATACTGTGGGTTGGTACCCAATAGCTTAGTTGAGTACCCCTTTCAGCGTGGATACTATTTTGTCCAGCCCTTATCACTGAACATACCGGTCTCGGTCGAATCGACTAGGTCTTACATGACATCGTCCCTAGTTGAAGACCACTTAGGTTGATAGGGGAGTAAAAATCATACAGTGGAGCCCCATGCCGCTGAATTTGACAGGTCTGGAGGGGGGGGGGGCATAACCCCCTGGCACGCAACGAACAGCCGATTACCGTGAAATATTATCCGATTACTTCTCGGTCACCATGCCAATCCTTATCTATTGTATAATCTACTACGCCGATTAGCGATCGACTGATACTTTGGAGGCTGAGGTGGAGAGGAGGAGAAGCCAGCTTATTTGATGTTGCGTAAAAAGCTGCGACCTCTCATGTGTGCTGAGGTGAAGGCTTAAGTGAATTCCGGCCTATTCCCAACAACTCAACCCCTTCGCTTTGGAAGCATCCCTCTATCAGCAAATGGCTGACGGTAAACGTCCAGCGATAGAAAATTTCGAATCCTAAATACAACTTCGTTTTCTGTGGCAGTCCCAAGTCCGAGCCCTACTCTTCGGCGCCCTAGATTATAACGTATCAGTTTCTCATATATTGCCAGTATGGCCAGTGGTCGCATGAAGGCATACCGGCTCATTTTGACTAGGGGACGCGAATTACCCAGCAGACCCTGGATTAAAAGAGTTAATCGGCCCGCCGTATCCTAGAAATATAGATATACATGATTGACCGTGATCTTAAATAGATTACAGGTTTAATGCGCCTTCTTCTCCTATTAAGAACCTGAATGATCACCCTTCACACCCTTGTACCGTCAGGCTTGATGGCAGGCAGCCGGTACTCCGCAATCCTCCACTCTTTTTTTTCTAAACAGGCGCATCTACAATTTATGTCCATCTTTTAGATTGACAGCTGGGTCATGGACAATGTCAGAGTGCAGTGCAAACCCCCGCCTGGTGGTCATTAATCGGCTCTACATAAGCGAGAATATAATGCATTGGCATATAGCAGGAAAAAGGGGGTACGGGTAACCAAAGTTTAGGATAATTGTTGGATATAAAAGGGCGCCCACGGTGCCCTGTTCGTTATAGACAGCACGCCTACGTCCACGAGTATTATGCATGTCGCCTTGTGTCCAAGCCAGCGCAAGCCAACAATTGCATTCTATACTCGCCACCTATACATCGAATAGTGTACTACTTCATAGGGATACCACTCCCTTCATATTTAGTGGATTTCCCTGAGGATATATCGCCATCTCCCGCCAAACTCTTTTACCCTAACTTCGCTCCTCGGTCCCCACGACCACCACTATGTTAGCGTCGCTGCGCCATCTACCCTTCAGGCCGGCCCTGCTCCTGGCATTTGGGGTCCTTTCCGTCTGGGCCACCAACTATGCCGCCAAGCCGCTCGATTTAGAGGCGACTTCACTGGTCAACAAGGATGACTCCTACATCGTCGGCTACGCAGGCGAACCGGGGACTCCTGAGGGTGTCGCTGGTGTCCAGGCTTTCGCCGCCGAGATGGCCAAAGCACAGATTCCCTTCACGTACATCCGCAACTTCACCGTCTTGGTCAACGCAGCTGAAATCAAGATGGAACCCCGGTATCAGCCCATCGCTGCGTCACTGGGTATCATGGATACCATCCACAGTATGCGGCACGTCGTTCCTCAAATTCTGGCTCAGACCGCCGCCGGGACGGAAGGGAAGCCATTATCCTTTCTACAGCACAAGCACACCGGGGTTGACCAGATCCACGCCGAGGGGAAACTGACCGGTGAAGGCATTAAGGTCGGTATCATCGACACCGGCCTTGACTACCGCCACCCAGCTTTCGGCAGCTGCTTCAAGACCGAAGGCTGTCGTGTCGCATACGGCTACGATTATGCAGGGGACAACTACAACGGAACCAACGCGCTTGAGCCCGACGACGATCCCCTCGATACTTGTAATGGCCACGGTACACACGTGGCGGGGATTCTGGCCGGTGACGACGGAGTGTTTCAAGGTGTGGCTCCTAAGGCCATCCTGGGCATCTACAGGGTGTTTGGTTGCGAAAGTTTTGCACCCCTGGCGGTCATCATCCAGGCGCTGGAACAGGCCTTCCTCGACGGCATGCAGGTAGTTAACCTGTCACTCGGTTCTGACGGTAGCTGGGGTACGTCAACTGTCTCCATCGCATTGGAACGGCTGGCTAATAAAGGGGTCGTCGTTGTTTCCGCGGCGGGGAATGCCTACAGTAGTGGCCTGTGGCTCGCTGGGTCGATGGCTGTCCCTCCCAGCGTTATTGCGGTGGCCGCCGCGGCATTCCCAGAGCGCTACACTCCAGTCATGAACGTGAGCTATACGGCCTCGAATGGCACGACCACCACGATTGTGATGGAGCGTTCTTCAGTCCAAAGCACTTTCACATCCTACAACCTGACCAGTACTGCGCTCGTACACGGTGTCAACGCCACGGGTGGTGATCTGTTATGCGATCCCGCCACCAACAGTTTCATTGGTAAAGTGGTGCTTGTTCAACGTGGTGAGTGTAGCTTCTCCACCAAGGCCGCCAATGCCCAGGCCGCGGGCGCGGTACATCTAATCGTTTATGATCATTCGCCCGGCTTCCCGTTCCAGATGGAATACAAGGACCCTGTTTTCCCATCGTTTTTAGTTAGCCAGACGGACGGCCAGCATTTGGTGTCACTTCTGTCCGCGAGTACTACGGGCGAGGTCATGATAACGGTCGGTACAGATCTGTATTCTACTGTCTACCCTGAATCCAGCGGACCGGCGGAATTCACCTCCTGGGGTCCGACTCCTCAAACTCTTCTCAAGCCCGATGTGATGGCCCCCGGAGATAACATTTACTCCACCATTCCGTTGAGCATGGGTGGATACGCCCAATGGTCCGGAACGTCGATGGCATCGCCATATGTTGCTGGTGTTGCCGCTCTGCTTATACAAAGTGGAATGAACGTCTCGTCCGGTCAACTCGCGTCCGCCCTGGTTCATACCGCCACCCCGACGATGGACGCGGCTACTGGCCAACCCTTCCCTCCCACCCTACAAGGTACTGGCCTGTTGAACGTCCAGAATGCTCTGGCGGCTACGCTGCACTCTAGCGTGCGTAGCCTCAGCTTCAAATATCTCGACGATTCGATCCCAGAATTCAAGAACCCTGGCTCCTTGAACTTCACCATGACGGGTTCCAGCGGCTCGGCGATTAACTACCAGGTAAACTATGTCCCGGCCCTGTCCTCGACTGGCTTTGCTCCCAACGGCATGATACTGCACCCCCCGGTCTCCGACGCCACTTTCCTGCCGACGGCCAACGTTGAACCCGCCCAATTTACTGGTGGTGGGGGTTCGAACGCCAACTTTCGCATTTCCTTTTCCAGGCAGTCCTTGACGACCAAGTCTATGCTGCTGTACGGCGGGTACATCCGCATCAACGCCCCGGCAGGGTCTGGGGTGAACTACACCATCAGCGTCGCGGGATTTAATTTTCCTAGCTCCCAGCTCCCCGTTCTTTCCCCACCTGAGGAGGGTTTACCGTGCTTGGTTGATTCTACTTCAGCCCAGTGCGTTGGGGCGGGTAAGACTTTTACGATGCAGAACATCAGCCACCCTGGCTTCGTTTTCCGTCTGCAAACCCCCGTGTACCGTATCTTGGTACGTATCGGCCAGGTGGGTGGGGAAATCGCGCCCGCTCCGGTTCCCTCCAACTCCACTACCGGTATATCCGCTAGCATCACTGGAACCATTTCGGCCCCCGCCAGTACACCCACCACCGCGCCTACTGATACCAGTGGTACTACTTTGGCGCCACCGGAGGACCTCGTAATCGCCGAGGACTCGTTTGACCACATGCTGCCGAACACTGAAATCGATGCTGACTATTACTATTCATACGTCTGGGATGGCAGCATCCTGACTAGGGGGGCCGGAAATACCACCCAGGTGGTTCCAATTTCCAACGGTAGCTATGTATTCAAACTAATTTTTTACCGCATGTCTATGAGTGATACTCCTTTTACCTGGACCTCGCCTGCCTTTAATATCCAGTCTGCCGATACTGGAGGCCCTTAACGGCATCGCTGTATTTTTATCTGGCAATCTGTCCTTATCGCACCTTCTTAATATTACCGATTTCCACTGCCTTGACGCCCCAAATCCTAGTCCCCTAACGCTGATTGTAAGTCGCTATTAAACCATGATAAAGGCTAGGGCTCTGACTTGGCCTTGTGGTCCTTAATTTGACAACCATATTTATGCAGATCATCATGGCCTCTTGCTAATCGACACTACAGGCTGTGCCGGTAATGGGTCATGAGATGCCTGAGGAATAGTGATGGGTAACCTGGGAAGCGGGATGACGAGGTGGCCTTGTCTATGCATTCCGCTCGGGAATCGAAACTACCCGCATTGGGATACCCATGTGCTAAAGAGGAGGGGTCAGTTAATTTAACGTCGCGTAAAAAGCTGTGACGCTCATGTGTGTGGAGCAAGACCATCGCACATTCAGCTTTCGATGCACAGGACACTCTAGACTTTGCTGCATAACACGGCGTCGTACCGCTGGTAGGGAGGTTGCTTATGGCTAGAGTCAACAAGGCATTGGTCCCGGAAGGTGCCGGTGGACCCCGCTGATGTGTGCTACTCTACAGGTAGCATGGATAACGCATGAACCCCCACAACGATGTAGAACGTGGCCGTCGCTGGATGATACCAATGCAACTCACCTTATTACGTACCTTTGTAACCAATTTCCGCCACCACTTGCTGCGCCCTTCTCATTCCCTGTCGATTCATTAAAATTATAATCCCTACCGAGTCAGGTTGGATATTTCGGTCAATGAATGGCTGTCTGGCATTACTGTCCAACCCTGATGTATCTTGACGGTGACCCCTTTTCTCTTCCTTTCGCCGACTCTAAGGGCGGAACCCCAAACCGGATACGCCATGTCTCTTGCAAATTTAATATAAGAAACACATAACTAATCCTTCAGCCTGTATTGGAAGGGGGAGGGAAATTCCTAACCGAGGCGTACAATTTTCCAGTTAGGCTGGCAAAACGGACAGAGGGGGGGGAAGCTCCGTCGGCATGAAGGTAGGGGCGTTTGCCACGCTGATTGCAGCCTGCCAAGGACTTAGCGAGACGGGTTACAGGGGGATATGGTCTGGTGTATACATGACAGCAAGCGAGTATCAGGCCGCCTATTGTCTCGCATGCAACAGGTTCCACAGCTTGGGCCAAGTCATAGTGAGTAGGCGGTCTTAGTAAAGGAAGCAGAAAGGGGTTGGAAATTGTGCATTTAGGCTGCCGCAAGGGGAAAGGGTTTAGCTCTTTGACATGTGAGCCATATCAGCACGGCTAAGCCCGTTAGTCCGGCCGGTGCCCTCACTGCTGCTTGCTCTCCCGGTACTTCTGTATACGTTCTCGCAGCTCATCATTGGGAATCACGTCCTCGATCTTCAAGGGGTGACGGTTAAAGGGGTCGGTACCGTCGCTGAGCAGATGGGATTTGATGGTACTGCGGTCGATGGTGACGCGGGAGGAGGGCAGGATAACCGGGTCGGTCATGGGGGTAAACATGACCGGGTCCAAAAACTCGTCAGGTATGTCCTCGATACCCTCGTCGACACGCTGATGCTCCTGGGCGGCGGCCTCGACGCGGTCCACGAACGCGTGCAACTTGTCAAGGTCTGTAGGCGATTTGAGGCCGAAGCGATCAAGAATCCGCGCCGCCTTATCGAACCACGCTCGGCTGTAGCTCCGCTCATCCGCTGCTACCGCCCGCACAAACCCTGCGTCGTCGGCCAGGCAGAGGTACACGTCAATCAGGTGCGACAGCAGGACCCGGGGCTGGAATCGGTAGCGCTCCGGGTCCCGCACTTTCAGCTCAGTGCACCGAGGCCCCACCATGGTCTGCAGGTTGTAGTTGAGCATGGCCGCAAGGCGCTCCACGATTTCCGGGGTCAGGAATGGCCAGGGCGCCTCCTGGGTCAAAAACCGGAGCAGCGCTACGGTCTCGTTGGCCAACGCCATATAGGACCCGGCCTTCCGCTCGCCTTCTGCTAGCTGGGCGGCACGCTCCTGGCGGTGGGTCTCGTCGCGGGCCGCCCAGGCCTCAGCATCGCCCATCTCGTTCTGGATGTTGCGGATCTCAGTCAGCGTACTCAGCGACTCGTCCAACAGGTAAGTGGTGTCGTTCATGAGCAGGTTGACGCAGCGTACGGCCACGTCCGATTCGCGGCAAAAGCGCTGGATCTGGGCCTTGTGGGAAGGATGCTGCCGGATGAACTTGAGCACCTGGGCAATATGGTAGCGGATGTTAAACTTATCGTAGAACTGCGAGCTAGCCCCAGTACGCTCAACCTCCACGTAGAACCGCAACAGGGCCGGTGCTAGGTGTTCGAGAGCCACGGGCGTCGCAGTCAGCGTGAGGGCTGCGTCAGAGTAGCCGCGCTGCTGGTCTAGAGTCATGTAGTAAAGCACCTCAACTAGCTTGGCCCGCAGATATGGGTTCTGGAGGTAAGCCGCCTGGCGCAGGAACACCACGAGGAACGTCACCAGGGTTTCCAGGCCGGCGGCGGGTACGAGGGACGGGTCGTAGCGCAAGAGGGCCAAGTAGAACTCGGTGGCGTCCTCTACGAAGTACTCAGGCAGACAAGCCAGGCTTGTGGGAGGTTCTTCCGGAAGTGGAAATGTCAGGGGTGATGCTGGGTATGCTGTGGCGGGATCGGCGAGGCGCAGCAGCCAGGTCATAGCCAACGTGTAGAACTGGGCACCGAGAGCCAGAACCGCCGGATTGAAGGCCTGGGCCTCGGTGGCGATTAGGACGGCGCGTAGCCGATCGTACTCGGCGCTGTGGCGCTGCAGAACACGCTCATTCATCATCGCAGCCGGGGTGCCCTGCCAGCCGGCGCGCTGAGAGCGAAGTTGATCCAAGTGCTCCCGAAGCCGCGGGATGTCGCGAGCCAGGCGCTCAATGGCGGCGAAGTTTGGGATGAGACTGAGGTGCAGCACAGCGAAAGTCAAGTAGAAGGCGTCAGAGATGAAGTTCGGGGGGGCCGCATCAGGGTGCTCGGTGCGCTGCCGCTCCAAATAGGCGGCCGCATCGGGCTCGCTGGCACGCAGGCGGGTAGCTTCCCGCACATCCAAGAGATCGGTGAAGGCGAAGTAGTACGGGTCGATCCGGTCGAGCTTGGTCAATCGTCCGGTCATAAAGGGTTCGCACAGGCGCAGGAGTACCACTGCCCAGTTGAGAAGGAACCCGTCCCCAGAGACGGTGCGCGGGTCCACCTGCATCTTGGCCCGGCCCCGGTTGACCTGTACCACGTGGGCCACATACTGAAGCACCTGAGCACGCGGGCCAGTCCCGGCCCTGATGAGTGTGTTGGTGATTTGGAACAGGGCCTCGAAAACGTAGTCCACCGTGCTGCGGAGGGTGGTCACGGCCGCCTGCGTGCTAGCGGTGTCCTGGTGGCTGAGGTCGGCAAAGTAGGTGGTGATGACCTGCGGGACTTCACGCGGGAACCCACTCAAATTGAAGAAGGGCCCCAGCAGCGTGGTGGAGGCCAACTGGGGCGCCTCCGGGGCTGGTCCCTCGGCAGGCCCCAGCCAGGATGGGGCGGCGGTCAGGGCCCGAGCCAAGGCCGGGTGGCCGGTGAGCTCGGCCAGGGCTCGCAAGTGGCTGCGGAAGTCGTCAAAGATGGTCACCTTAGCCAACTGCTTCCCCAATTCAGCCACGACAGCGTCCACCAGATCGTCTAGACCATCACCATCAAAACGTCGGCTGACTTTCTCCCAGAAGGCGGTCGGGATGCCAGACGCGGAGGTAGGGTCCTCACGCAGCAGACGGTTGACCAGAGATTCGATGACCGGGATCTCAGAGAACCCACAGTCAACAAACATGTCGGGCATGGTAATGGTGATCCCGGCATATGAGACCAGCAGGTCCGCACACTTGTCCAGGGTGGCCAGCCGGGCCTGTAACGTCGCCGGCTCGAGAGTGGCCGCCCCACGCTGGGCCATATTCTGGGCAATTTCCTGACAGCGTTTCCAGCATTCCAGGAGATAATCGAAGGCGTTGAGGTGCAGGTCTGGGTAGACCGGGTCCTGGGGTCGGGACCGGTCCTTATTAGCCAGGAAGGTCAGGCGGGCCAATATGACCTCGTCGATCCGGTCCTCGGTAATGAGGAGCGGGGCTGGAACCGGCTGGGCAGCCCGCAATTCCTGGGCCAGGTCGGCCAGGTAGAGGCGGCCGGGGCGTTTGGGATTCCCCTCTTCCAAGGTAACATGGAGAATGCGCGACAGGGCCTGGTCTTGCCACTCGGCCGCCGACTTGCCAGCCGGTTTCGGAGAGTCGGCCATGGGCAGATTAAAGGGCGAAGCCAGAGATCAGTGAAGCGGATGTGACCGTTCGATTAGCGAAGTGTAGATTAATATGCAATAGGTTCGACCGTATTTGGGGATGGCGAGGCGGAATCCCCGAGGCGACGCGAATGCTGTGTTACAGAGATGGACGTAAGGTATAAAAAATGACCTAATCGAAGGGGGGCGTCTGCGTAATGTGTTCAGCCATGAGCAGTGAGAAGGGCTGCAGCTACTGGTGCGAGCAGTATGTGGAATGGAATGGCTGATCCCTAAGGCACAGGAACACGCCAGGGAGGGCCGTTTGGGCGGAGTGGGGTGGCAAGTGACGTTGGTGAGCGGAATAGGTTTGCAGCTTAATTCAATGGCAAGCAATCTGAACGACAGGTGGATATGCCTGGCATACCATGCAGTCCCCACGTTTTGGATAATGCGGACGATACCACGAGTAACTCACAACCGATGCAACCCATGGAAGCCCGATGGTCTTGGGTAATTTAAAGAAGGGGATTGACTGGCAATACCATTCTAGGAGGCCACGCATGACCCGTCGCCCTACAGGCTCCATACACCAAGTCTAGCTACCTCTGTCGCGGTTCTGGTGCTCGCCGTTGGATCGAAAATTGGCGAAGGATTAATACTGTGCCTATGGTTACTCTATTATGCCCGCACACAATCCGGTCTAGCCTACTCAGTTCGAGCCAGCACTTCCCCCAAAGGGGTTGTGGGACGAGAGCACGATTCGGACGGGGCTAGTGGGAGTTAGATCCGGGGATGCAGGCATCTTGGAGCAGGGTGGTGGCCCAACTGTGTGCAGAGGCTAGAATCAGGGTATCAAGGTACTTGCTGGTAATTGAAGGAGGGGGCTGATGGAAGAATGCTCCGCCTCCCCCGCCTCGCTACTGGCTTCTTACACAGCCAATAGAATTCACTTGCCCCCACAGTTTCCGGTTCCCCCCCGCCTGACCTGACTCTCGACCGTGGTAAAGTCCTTGTGACTGGCCTGATTGGAGACTGTGACGGGTATTTCGACCGTCCCCCGTCTTTCCTCCTTACTTGACCGCCCGACCTGGGCCACAACGCACGCTCGAGCAAGGGCCTTTTTCTCTCCACTTTAGTAAACCTTAGACATCTCGCTTCATCCCCCCCCTCGCCGAACTGTCGCTAGGCTACCTTCTCCTAAAATCTCTGCTCCCTCAAGGCCGCATTCGGTCCCCGGTCCCTTGACCATCCGCCCCCTGTTCCCCCCCCCACTAGTACCTCTCATCTCAACTCCGCCGTTCGTTGCTATGGCCGCGCTTCGGTTTTCTCGCAGCCTGAGCAATGTTCTTGCCGCGCGTCTCGTAAGGGTAGGTTACCCCCGGACTACGGACTCTGGTCCGTTGGAGAAGAAAGGCGACACACCACCACCTTCCCTAGCGAGGCATGTCGTTGGTATTTCACTTGCGGGGTCTCCAGGCTAACCACCCCTACCATCCTACCTGCGACGATACCTCCTATGGGCCATCCAACCATGCCAGCCAGTCGTGACAGTGCGTCGTACAATGTCCACTATGTACTCGCTCGAGGCCAAGCCCGTCAACGGGCTTCCTACGGGAGTTGCCCAATCCAAGTTGCTCGTTCGCTCCGAGGACGAGCTCTACAAATTTCCCGAGCTACAGAGCCTAGGCCTTGCGGATGGTAAATACTGCGCGGCTAGGGTTACTCTCTAGGGCTCACTGATAGGGTAGCCAGGTCACCCTCCGCACCTGTGGGTGCCGTTTGGGATCACTTTACTTAACCAGCTCTACGCTACTGTCGTGCCTTGTGTCCCTCACCGACCACTCACCCCTGGCCTTATCCTGGCCCACCGCTGCAGGCCCTTTCCGCAAATCTAACCTGTACCAGGCTGTCAATGATGCCATGCGCATCGCCCTCACTACCGACGAGACGGCCGGTAAGTGTCCTACAATCGTCTCAGCGGTGCCCCATGTATAGCCTAAACCCTGACCTTCTCGACGTGGGTGGTTAGATCTATCTAAGCAGTGGCTTATCGTTAGCTACAGCACGTGGCAAAAATTCATCGATGTATATGTCTAGCAGGACATCAAAACCAGCATACCCATCTTGTTCACCCCTACTACCTCCACTGCGGCTGCCTCTCTTCATCTTCCTTTTCCCTCTACCCTCCCGTCATCGCTTCCATAGTGGTCTTCGGCGAGGATGTCAAATTTGGGGGCGTATTTCGCTGCACAATGGGACTCGCCCAAGATTTCGGCTCGGACCGTGTCTTCAACACGCCCATCGTGGAGCAAGGTATCGTGGGCTTCGGTATCGGCCTGGCCACTCTAGGTCATACAGCCATCGCCGAAATCCAGTTTGCTGACTACATCTACCCGGCCTTTGACCAACTGGTCAATGAGGCGGCCAAGTATCGTTTCCGCGCCGGTGATCAGTTTGACTGCGGCGGTCTAACGGTACGCGCGCCCTGCGGAGCGGTGGGCCACGGCGCCCTGTACCATTCACAGAGCCCTGAGGCCTTCTTCACCCACGCGCCCGGGCTTAAGGTGGTCATGCCGCGCGGTCCCATCCAAGCTAAGGGCCTGCTCTTGGCGGCCATTCGCGACCCCAATCCAGTGGTGTTTCTGGAACCCAAGGTACTCTACCGCGCAGCCGTGGAGCGTATCCCTGAAGGTGATTACGAACTGCCCCTAGGTAAGGCCGAGGTCGTGAAGGAAGGCAAGGATATCACCCTCCTCGGGTGGGGCACCCAACTGTACGTCCTGGAGGATGCCATCCGTATGGCCGAGCGGGACCTCCCAGGTCTCAGCTGCGAGCTTATTGATCTACGCACCTTGTTACCCTGGGATGTAGACACCGTGGCGCGGTCCGTAACCAAAACCGGCCGGGTAGTGGTGGCCCACGAGGCCCCGCACACCTCAGGCTTCGGCGCCGAGATCGCTGCCACCATCCAGGACCAGTGCTTCCTCAAGCTTCAGGCTCCCGTGCGCCGTGTGTGTGGTCTCGACACTCCATTCCCACTGGCGTTTGAGCGGTTTTATCTGCCGGACCGTGTGCGTTGCTACGAGGCCATCAAGGAGACTATGAACTACTAGGACGGGAGGTGCGTTATGATCCCTTGTTCCGCGTACACCGCTTCGCCCGACTGCAATTTTGAACTAGACATATTATACTAGCTTTGAATGTTATAAAGGGGCCCGCATATTTTCAGTTCACCAAATGTATAGCTTTTTTTCTCATTCTGGAGCGGCAACATTGTGGACATCCAAGTTTCATGATTACGCGCCGTATTAAGACGGATTGACCGGTGAGAAGTCATTAAACAAGACTTATTTCTTTACGGAAGCAAAGATTAACTTAGGGTCCGCGTGAGAGTTGCAAGAAATTAAGGGTCAGGAGGGAATAACATGGTACACGTAGACAACCAAACGAGGCGGATGGAGCAACGGTCAGAAGGAGGGGAGAGGGATCGCTCACACGCGGGCCGCAGCGGACGGGCGGCCACCTGGACCGCTCGGACGGGCCTTGATCCGAGTGGGCATTGTGGCATAGCGCGGAGGGTACGCAACCGATGAGGATTCGTCCTCTGCCGCACCGATAGGGTGCGCGTGGTGAGTCGCACGAAAGCACACGGTCTCGTAGTTGGGCACCTGCGGGGGAGAGGGAGGACCCCGTGGGCCGCGGAGACTGGCTAAACGGCGACGGTAGCTGGTGGCCCAGGTCGTGCGAGGATCCGTTGGACCAATCGTGTTGGTGGTGGCCGTGGCGGATGACGAGGTGGATGGAGCCGGTGATGCGAGTTTAGGCCGGGCCACAGTGGCCACCCGGCGTGGGACGTAGTGACTCGGGCGACGAGGTGGGGCAGGGATTTCTTTAAGGAGGGCTGAAACGGCCGTAACGGTGGTGGGGGCAGGTCTGGTGGGAACCAAAGGTTCGGCAGGGACCTTGGGCGCCACTGCCGTCGATACCATGCGGGTGAGATAGTCCCGGAACCGCTGGTACTTGACCCGGTGGCCTGACAGCCGGTGGACCACCACGGCCCATCGTTGTGGACCTTCCACCCGGACCACCTCAAGATGGACACCACACGAGTAGCGCTCAAGGGCTTCGCTCTCCTTGTCACCAAGTGATGGGGTGTACTGACCGATGAGGGTCAGACTGGGATGGTCGACCGGGACCAGGCAGCGCCTGGCCAATCCGGAAAATAAGGTACTGTCCGCGGAGTCTGTACGGGTAGCGGTGGCCACCATCGTCTTTTTGGTCGCGGGATTCTGACCAGTTACTTTGGGCAGGCAAGTACCGAGGGCCTGACGACGTAGGCGGGCCAGAATAGATGTCACAGCGGTTTGCTCGGCAACAGCGGGATCCGAAACCTCCCCGGGCAGTTCTTTAGACCCGTTGGGACTGCGCCACACCACCTGACGTCGGTTCCGGCGCTCACGCCGGCGGTGACGGGGCTCGCCACGACCGTTCCGACGGTCCTTCTCCTGGAGGGCCTTCAGACGTCTCAGTTTTCGCTCGTCAATCACTGCCGACCCAAATAGCAGGTACCGCTTTATGATGGCCCGGCGGACTAGAGGGTCGGCGTCGACTTCGGTGAGGGACGGCCGGTATACTTTGGGGGCCTTACACTGGCGGGGGTCCGACCGGTTCCGCCCGCGAACCCAGTAGAGCAGACCCTGGCGGCTGTGGGTTCGGCTGCGACGATGGGTTGAGGCGGTGGGCGAGGGATCTTCACCGCTGCTCTCCGAGGACCCCGATTGGGAGCTGGGCGGGGGTTGGCGGGTTGAAACGTAGCGGTACACCACACTGCTGCCCTCTAGAAATTCCACTAGCTGCCCGAGCACTTGTTCTTTAGTAAGGCCGTTGCAGCGTCGCGGGAAGGTGATCCTGTGGGACCAGGCCTCGAAGGCACCAATGCTGCGCAGGGTCATGTCGGCCAGTTGGGTGGCGTCGAGCACAGGAGCGAGGGGACGAGACGAAGTCAGCGAGGGCGAGTGGAGGAGAGGTCGGGATTCACCGGCAGGGAAAGTGGGTGGGTCGACCCGGCGCGGCCAGGGCACCAGGCTGACCAAAGAAGCAGGTCGGGATCCAATGTGGCCCGAGAGAACGGAGGTAGGCAGGGGACGTCCAGCGAGGGGACTGCCGCCGAGGGCCTCAGTTCGTCGGCCCCACACGGGGTCACCTACGGGCTCCGTCAATTGAGGCGGGGGGACCGCCGCCGGTCCTGCAGTGGCGGGATTGGGTCGCCGGTTCTCGATTTTAAAGAAATGCAGGCTATGTAGGATGGAGGACGAGACCCGCTGGAGTACCGACGCAGAATCCGCTGGGTGGAGGTCGTACCGGGGTGGTTGAACCCCATGGTCACTGTCTCCTAGTCTAGGATACTGAGAATGACAGGAAAGTTGGCCCGGGGTGTCGGGTTGGGTGGTAGTGGTGGTGGTAAACGAGTCCTCAATATCCACCGATAGGTTCTGGAGGATGGATCGAGACAGTGAGGCGGAGCCCAAGCCCAGACCTAAGCCAGCCAGGGAGTCGCGTGGGCCACCTTCCACAAAGGAGGAGTCAAAATCCAGGCGGGTTGACGTCGGGGTGGTCAACCACCGGTGCTTACGCATCTGCTCGGAGATGAGGTGATACAGGGACACGACGGGGCAGTTCCGCACCTCGACCAGAGCCTTAGTGTCCACGGCGTAGGCAAATGGGAGACGGCACTCGGTTGGGACTGGGGAGAGCGGACCGCGCTGGGTGAGGGTCGGGAGAAACCGTCCGCGTTCAATGAGCTCCTCGAGTTCGCGCTGAACTGAAGCCACGTCGCGGAACAGACAGGTGGCCACCTCGGCCACGACCTGGGGGTTGAGTACAGCAGCTATCTGGAGAGTGTTGTTGGCGATGGTGAGCGGCGGTAAGACGGCCGAGGGGTTGGTCAAACCAGTGATACCGGTGGTGGTCGGCAAGCCAGCGAGACCTAAAGCGCCGTGGGTCACCTGATCTGTCACGGTGGCCGACCCGGTGGATACGACCGGCGGGGACATCCACGCGTGGATGACCACACTCTCGAGGGCAATCCGGCGTCCGACGTCCGGATCGAGCATCCGAATCAGGAGGTCCTGCAGGGGTTCGGACATGGCCCCCGGGATCCAAAAGTTGCCCGCCGCAATGTTCTCGAAGTTCTTGGCCACCGATGGGTCACCGAAGGGTAGCATGCCTGTGGTCATCACGTAGAGGAGGACACCTAACGACCAGACATCCACTTCAGGCCCCGTGTACTTTTCACCCCGCAAAATCTCGGGGGCGGTGTAGGGGATGGAGCCACAGGCGGTGGCCAGCTGGGACTGCTTATCGAAGAAGTTGGCCAGGCCGAAATCGATCAGCTTGACTGCCTTGGTATGTCGCGTGATCATGACATTTTCCAGCTTAAGGTCGCGGTGGATGATAGAGTGGGCGTGGCAGAACCCTATCGGTCGCAAACAGGGGAGGGAGGGGGAGATGGGATCGGGAGGTAGGTGGGTAAGTAGGGGAATCAGGGCGAATGGCATTGGCTAGTGGGGTAAAAGAAAGTCGGTGGCCATGAAAAATAGCCCGCAAAAGCCTACGGGACGGCCAGGGGCAGATTGACTGAGGACTGACTGGCGATGAAACCTAAGGCCTGTCACTCTGCCCCTATCGCTTCGTCACCGCACGTGCCGCTCGTCAGACTGAGTACAACAGTGGATGCTAGCAAGAGGCAAGTCGATCTTGCCAACTCCCCATGCCTCGACAACCTAGGTAGATGCGTAAACAAATGGTGAAAGGTGGGATGGCCGTGGCGACGAGAGGAGATAATCGGACGGCCCACGCTGTCTACCGACTAGGGATTGTTTACATTCCACTCAAAAAAAATAGTGGTCAGTCATAGACCAACACCCCTGGATTGCAGACCGTTCAGGAACGAACAGTGAGGTTCAAAAATATGGTCACCGTAAGGATATTGACCCCATGGCCAGCCAGATACCGACAGTCAAGGTGAACGGTAAATGTAGGGCAGATCGAAGTCGTGATGTATGAGCCGTTGACTTACCCACCGACTGAACGACTTGTTTGAAATACTGGCGGGCTTTACCCTCACTCAAACCGCTGCGACCGATACGTTCGGACAGTGTGATACCATCGATAAACTCGTAAAACAGGTAGAAATGGGTATCCGTAGCACGGAAGTCACGGAGTTGGATGATACCAGGGTGCTGTTCGCCCAGGAAACGCGACAAGTTGGCCTCACGGAGGACGCGCTGGTCGAGGGTGCGAGCGCGCTTGGCCTCAGGGTGATCCTTGCGGTGCTTGTGCTTCGGGTACCGCTTAATGATCTTAACCGCCATATGCTCCTGGGTGAGCGCGTTGCGAACCAGTTTGACTTTTCCGTAGCTGCCCTGGCCGAGGCTACGGAGTATCTCATACTCGCCGAGCGGCGTGCGGAGTAAGGCTCGACGCGAGCGTTTAAGCGAGATGGCGGGGCCCCGAGCTGCCGTGGCCAGTGTGGTGGTAGCGGTGGTGGTGGTGGTGGTGGTGGTGGTGGTAGTGGTAAGGTGCGAATCTGGTCTACGACCATCGACCAGACTTTGCCGTGGACGCAAGCTGGGGGTAGCTGGGCTGCTCATGCTGTAGGAGTATTGGTATGCAGAGGTGGCGCCGGTCATTAACAGCACAAAGTTACGGGTGCCGGTTGGTACGGTACAACGGGTGGTTAGTGGATTGGGTATGGTGGGGCGGGCGACACTGGGGTCGGTTTAATAGGGAGGCCGAAAGCGCAGAGGGTCGCCAGGTCAAAGTGCGACAGCCCAGACGCACTTTGGAGGAATATGAGGCGGAAGGCGCCCGGGTAAGGACGAGGCCGCCCGAGACCTTCTCCTAGTAAATCACCCAAGCTCCCTAGTTGCTTCACATGGGCCAACCCGGCCCTATGATATATCCTACCCCCATTCTTTGGCAAGCCGGAGTTGTGGTCGCCTATCAACGGCTGATTGACCGGGCGGATACCGTAGTGATCAAAGCTTACATGTATCGAGGGACAGACTGGTGACGGTAGATAGTGGTTGACAGGCACGCGAGCTAGCAGCAGATCCGATGGACGGGGGTGTCAAGTGTGGGGGTATGGGTGAACGTAAGTGCTCAGCTTATTATAATATGGGTGTAGGTAACGTTACAGAATGCAAAGTCGTGGAGTTGAGAGGCATGTGCGAGTGGTAGTCATGAATGATTGTAACATAATGAATGAGCAATCCTCGGCGTAGCGCTGAACAGGGATAGTATTTCCGCGGCAGATAATGCACCCAGTGAAACCTCTTTATACCTGCCATCTCCACCCCCGCCCTTGGTTGTAACCGTGGAGATAGCACTGCTTTACACAGTGCCAATTTTCCATCATCTCCGCACGAAGCAAATCATCCAACTCCATCTTGCGGACTATTTTTAGCCCCGCTAACAGGACTATCGAGTCCACAGGGCCTGATTTAGCTAGACTTCGATCGCGAACGATGCAACTGATTCTGACCCATCTCCACCTTCGGCCCGCACCGTCGACCGGTTTGGGTCTCCAACGACTGGCTCGCATTAGCCCCTTGCCCATGCGCAGCCCTGCCCCTTTTTCCCCCGCACGCCCGCGAATGGGACCGGTAGTCTGCGCACCCCCTTTCGTCGTTAGCGTTCAGGGTTGCTATGCCCCTGGCAATGTAGGAGAAAGGGATGGAGGGAGTAAGTAAGAACGGTGGTGCTAGCCCACTTGAGTAGCCTGCGAAAGTACCATTCAGCTTGCAATAAGTAGGAACAGATGTCACGAATACCCCTACACCATGACGAATAGACGGTGGTACTAAACACTCGAAGCAGTTAAACTCCCCATCCAATCAAAGGGCTATATTGACACATCTGATTTTATGATACTCAAGGTAATTTAATAGCTGCATGGGGATAGTAGATAGAATATATATATAAGCACGCCCCATTCAAAGCCGTGAATATGCGCTTCACGGGGCGGGGGCCGCCTCCGGGTCGGTCGTCAGCCGCATGTAAATCTCGGAACCGGACTTGACGATGGTAGGCGGATTAGAGTGTTTTAACTTGTACTGGTACAGCATATCGACCGTTATATCGGCGCCGCCAGCCAAGATGACCACGATGTGACTGGATGGCTGGAGGTCTGGGAGGACATCGCGGATCACGCCGCTGTAGAGCAGGGATAGGACTGCGCCGCACGCTGGAGAATAACAAAGGGTTGGTATTTAACTACCAAACGGTTAGTGGGGAGGGGAGGGAAAAGGCGATAGTGCCAAGGTATGGCCGAGCAAAGCGGTTACGAGTACGCAAGATAGTCTCTCTATACAGCAGGCGGGGCGCATGGTCGTTCACGGCAGGACGGGGAAACTTACCTGGCTCCACCATGGCCTGGTGATCGTCTGCCGATGGAAACGCGGTTGCATTGTAACATGACATATCGGTGGTTAGTACAGGTCGCCATCTATACGAGCTGTATACAAATGGACTTGGCACCGGCGCTGCCCACCTACCTGCGAAAAGCTGCGTGGCGTTAGCTGCCATGGGATCCGACACGGCGAACGGGATAACGGGGTGGGAGGTGCTGAGGTTGAAAGCGTGGGCAGCCAAGTACCTGGACCCGAGGCTGGTGGCAAGGGTCTTGTATGTGGATAAAGGGGCACGCTCGCCGTTGACTCGGCAGTTTTGAAACACGTTACTGCCGTGGGTCTCGACCGCCACAACGGGCACGTCGGTCCAGCCAAAAGCCTGGAGCCCCCGGATGAGCCCCGCGAGCAGGCCACCGCCGCCTACCCCACAGAGAAGCGCGTCAGGCGGTCGGTGGTGGATTTGCAGCTTAATTTCAGGCAGCATTGTGGCGTGGCCCGTCTGCACAGTCTCGTCGTCAAAGGGGTGAATGAAATAACAGTCGTCCCGTCCGGCGGCGAACTGGTGGGCTGCGGAAATCACCGCCTCGAGGTCCTAGCGAGCCAGTAGGGGGGAAAAAATGGGGCCAGCACAGATTGGTACTTGGTGGGATTCGCCTTTATCTAGCTCAGCGCTGGGAAGCAATGCCATTGCCAGTCCTTTACTAACTAAACTGTGCCGCCTGCAAGGTAAACCAATGCCTAGACTCCCAATATGAGGTCTACACGACAAACCTACCTGACCCTCTAAGCGGATGGAGGCGCCCTCGTTCTTGATCTTGGTCTGCATGGCTGCACTTGTGGTGGTCGGAAGAAACACCGTTACCGGGCGCTGGAGCTGCCGGCCGGCGAAGGCCAATGCCAGGGCTGCGTTACCCGTGGAGCCCGTCACGAAATGTTGGGCGCTATTTTCCGCCAGAGCCCGCTGGGCGGCCATGCCCATTCCTCTAGATTCGAAGAAAGAAGCGGGAGAGGGGCAGTGGAGTCGGTAAGTAATTCGGCTTCGCTTGGCCAGATACTCATTCGATGACCGGAATTTCGGCACTAAATTCGTTACCTGATCTTGAAGGACCCGGTCGGTTGGAGATTTTCACATTTAAGCCACACGTTGCTACAGATAAGAGGCCATGAGATAGCAGGTTCATTAATGGGGAGGGTGTTAAGGTTAACGACCTACTCTCGGTGCACTATGTTGGCCCAAAGTTCGTCTTTGTCTACGTTGGTGTAAAGTGATTATCACGGCCACCAAGGACTTACCAGCCGGTGAGTAGACTCAAGGATGTGGAATGGACCAGGGGCGTTACAGTGTGCATCAATTCCTGCGTCGGGCTGGCTTCGGATGCCGCCATGTCAGCTTGCGGAATCGGAGAGGAGATTCGCAGAGCTGCGTGGTATGCGATGCGGCCAAGGAGAATGGTGGTAGTAGAGGATGATACAATGAATGGATGCAAGGTTGATGGCTCTGGAGGGATTAGCGAGCACAATGCACCGAATGAAGGCAACACTGAGGGAAATGCTTGCTCAGCGTTTGTTTTGAGCACGTAGGCTCCCCCCCCCGTGTGGTACAAGGCGTGCCCGCCAAACCACAGGCTATCTGTCGTTTACATTTAGACTCAAGACCAGCCAAGTATTAATTTCCGTTTATGGGTCCTTGGGCGGTAGCTTATAGGAAACATTGTGAGTACGTATACTGACAGGCAGCTCTAAGATGGGCTTAGTGAAGTTAACTCCTCCCCAAAGGCACGCCGTCCGTGTGCGTCATCAGTCTCGTTATCTACTATAATCGAGTCGAACCTAGCTCTTCTTGAGCCAGGAGTTTCAGAGCGACATACTAAGCTCACCCCTCGCCCCTTTACACACCTAGCGCGCGCTCCGGATGTGGCTGGTTAAGTGCACCTTCTCCGCCATCTCTGGGTATAATTACCCATTACATACAAAAACCACGCCTATCCTTTTTTGGAGGGGAACGGCATTGGTGTCGGTGGCACTACAATATCGCTGGTTGCCAGGTGCTTCGCTAATATCGGGCGAGTAGCGTCAACTCAATGTAACCTAATGGCAGCGGTGTGTTGTACCAAGGTTAGCTGGATACCGATAGTTTTTTTTTTTTTGGCTGGACCAACAGAGGGTGGATTCCGCCCAAGGGCCATGACGCTACGACTGGCAGAGGGAGCTAATGTGGACCCATGGCCTGCTAGCTATAAAAAGGGATAGTCGCGGTCGCTCAGTACGTGAACAGCACGGTTGGTATTTCGCCCGTTCGGTATAGGGTGGCAGTCAGGCTGGAGATGTGGACATAGGCCTGCTGTGACGGTACAAAGAGGCCAGTGGAAGACCACCGGCCGGCTACTTCGCGCTGGACCCGCAGATGTCGGTCTGAGTGGGAAGTGAAGGACGTGGTGACGTTGGATTTACGTGGAGGAGTGTTGACAGGGGGCGTGTCGTACATTCCGCGCGTTAGGCTGGGAGCTAACGTGCCCTGGTCACTGTTGGCTGACCATGGCATAGCCCCCCCCCCTAATCAGCCGACCACGGCCACCTTGGGGCTTCAGTTGCCAGAACATACCCCAGATTCCCCGCAGCTTAATTCACCTGCCTCTGGCTGGACAGCGGGCCCCAAGGGCACTGCGGGTTTCCCTTTCGGCCTCTAACGAAAGGGGCAAAGGTGCGTTAGAGCCCTCATGAGTGAGGAGCGACTGATAAGTAGTCACCTCCCACGGGCTGCAATTTACAGCGGCAATCAGGCGTGAAAGGCGGGATATATTTTTAGGGCATTACGTCTGCCTGCAACGAGGAGCGGGCCAATGGGAGCGTCAGGGTGTGGCCGCGTCTCTGTGTGGTAATGGCCTTACCACCCTCTCCACATCAACCCTTCGCCGTGCGTGGCACCTCCGGCTGGCCCGCCAGATGAGTGTAAGCTCTACACCTATGAACTATTTGTTATATCTGCGGCATCTCTCGTACCTGGCGCCATTTCTCGCACCTTTCGTTTAGCCAATCTGTCTTCAGCCAATCCTTGGTCGTCTCCATCACTCCACTCTAGGATTCTCTACGTTATAAAGGTAAGCAATATCCTTATCCTGACGGGTAGGCCCGATCTCCCTGCGAAGTTGTTAGCCGCGGCCCTTACTTAGACGTTCGGCTCCGCTCCATACCCAGCGCACGGGGCCCCTTCCTCCCGCACCGAGGAGCCTTCAACAAGCCCAGTCGGGAGAGCGGCGCAGGGTGAGCCCGTGAGGGGCCGGACGTCCACTTCGGCGCTTTCATTATTTACGCGGCAATTCTTTTCATTCTATCTGGTGCACATAAGGTCCCATTAATGAGCACCCGGGGCCGACCGGGGTTGGCCGTCACTGGTCGGTGGGACAGAGTTCGGGATATCTGCCTGCGTCACCGTGAAGGCCGCCATGGGGCAGTCTATTGTTTAGGGTTGACTTTAGCAGGAGGCTCTGCTGGTATGTCCTGATCTATTCTGCTACTTGGCCATTCTCGGGCCCGGGGTGACATGTAGGCCGCTGTACTGTTGGTCCCATGCGTGACCGAGCGCGGCTGATAGCGCCATACGTTGTGCCCACCCTGGTCTCGCCGCACCGGGGAAGGGAAAGGCTCCTGCTATAAGCATCCCCCGGGCGGGGCCGGTACTGTGTCGGACTGATAGGCGCCTAACCAAGCACCTCCTGGGGTGGCAGTGGTGATTTATCGCCACAGGCAATGGTACCAGTCCTCGCTATTGTGTCACCTCACAATGGGTGGAGGGGGTGGGAGAGCTCACAGTTGAGAGGTCAACAGCGGACCGAATACGGTGGCCTGCAGAACAATGGGAGACTTGTCAGGGTCCGATTGTACTAGCGGGCCTACTCCTGTGCAACTCCGCCCCGCCCTCGAAGACAGCCTATGCCCACCCGCCTAGACGACATGTCATGCGAGCGGTGGTCGTTTCGAAGTGTGCGCCCTGGGGCACCTTGCCTAGTGGCGATGCCTCCACCGCAGCGGTCAAGTGGGCCCTCTACCGCCTGTGTACTGTCCCCGCTTTTTTGCTTCTTGGTGCCAAACCCTGTGGGTCCGCCGCGATATGTGATTGTGGCCATGGCCGTTTTGGAGGCGGGTCGAGTGACCTCTTGTCTGTACTGCCTGGGTGTCCGCTGCGGCCGGGCAGCAGGCTCGGAGGGAAGGGATCCCTGGGCGTGTTCAGCGGCACCCTGCTGTTGTTGGGTTTTGGTGTGCTGTGCCGTGCCATGCATGACCGGCACTTCTTCCTCCCCCTCTCACCCGCGGTTGCCGGGCCTGGCACGCACTGCGGTCCCTTCCTTGCCTTACTCCGCCAGAGTCCACGCATGGCCCGCCCTGGCGGCCCGTGGACTAGCCAGCGGGGTTGACGTTGTAGGAGGGCTTATTTATGTACCGCCGCCACGTCCCGCCTCTCCCCTTCCTTCTTTTGTCCTCAGCACTGCCAACTTCGTCCACCTGCCCTCCATTGCTTCCCTTCACCCCACTCCCGCGGCACTGCAACCGCTGCCCTTTCCCACCTCTACGCTGTGCGGTGTGTGCAACCTCCTCGCCTTTCAGCTTTTTTTTGTTTCCCTCTCCCCTAGCAGTGTACATTTCCATACTTCCGGCCCCTCCTCATCTGCCGTCATCTGACAACCCCGTCGCTCCATCCTATTGCCTTGGTCTAACACCTTCGCTTCGCATCCCATTCCTTTACTTTTCTTGCCGCCCAGTCTGCCCTCCCCCTTTCATAGTTTTCAACCCTCTTCATCACCGCCTCTAACCAGTGAGTATTAGGCTCTGCTTCCCTGAAGTGGAACCCAGCCACCCTCGTTCCTAAGGACCCCGTAGTTTCCCGGCTCTCTAGCTAACCCCACCACTCTGTACCGCGCCACCCCTCCATTCGGACCAATTCAGATCATCATGTCCGAGATTCGTCGCAAGCTTGTCATTGTCGGCGATGGTGCCTGTGGTAAAACCTGCCTGCTCATCGTCTTCTCCAACGGTACTTTTCCGGAGGTGAGTAACGGCTGCCACTGAAGTTACTAGTCCTCCATATCGACTGCTGCCCTCCCCGACGCCTGGTCCATCCCCTCCGCAACCGCTGGGCAGGCATGAATTATGCCCTCGTTCAGCTGCGCTTTTTCCTTTCGAGACCAGCTGCCTGACAAGAGTCCTCTAACCACGTCCCGTGCCATCCTCCTGCTAACATGCCCACCTTGGCTACCACCTTGTCCCCCCACCTTCCTCTAGATTTACGTCCCCACTGTGTTCGAGAACTACGTGGCCGACGTTAACGTGGACGGCAAGCGTGTCGAGCTCGCCCTTTGGGATACGGCCGGGCAGGAGGATTACGACCGTCTCCGCCCCCTGTCGTACCCCGACTCGCACGTCATCTTGATATGCTTTGCTGTCGACTCACCCGATTCCCTCGAGAACGTCCAGGAGAAGGTAGGCTTTGATTCCATAGCCGGCATACCCCGGGGACGATGCCAATCGTAGCCTATTGCGGGGGAGATTGGGCACCCAACGTCTCGTTGCGCCCCTTCCCCCTAATTACCCTTACACCGCAGGTCCAAAGTTGCGGCGTTGCCACAGCCATCGTTGCCCTGTGCCGTATCTTTCTGCCCCATTTCTAACCACCAACTACCATCCACACTTTTACCCTACAACCTATTTCCCCTCGCATCCTGCTCTCGTTGCTTCATCGTAGTGGATCTCTGAGGTCATACACTTCTGCTCTGGTCTGCCTATCCTCCTGGTGGCGTGCAAGACTGATCTGCGTAACGACCCCCGCACTATCGAGGAGCTGAGCAAGAACGGTCAATCCCCCGTCACGGAGCGACAGGGCGAGGAGATGGCTCGCCGCATCAGTGCCTACAAGTACCTCGAATGCTCGGCCAAGACCAACCAGGGCGTGCGGGAGGTGTTTGAGCACGCCACCCGCGCCGCCCTCCTGGCCAGACAGAAGCCCAAGAGACGCTGCCTGGTGCTCTAGACGATGACTATCCTCCACCTGTCTAATCCGTCCCGTCTCCCCCCTTTCCAGCACTGACACGTCTGCCCCTTGCCCTTACCCTACCGTTGGGACCCGGCCTTTTACTCTTTTCATCCGGTACATCCGTCTGCCCCCTTTTTTATTACCTCCATCCATATCCACCAAGGGCCTACCGTCCTCCACAACGTGCCGCTGTTGATCCCCCCCTTCTCTGCCTCTACGCCTCGAAGGTGCGCAATGGTTTACACGAGTGAGCTTTGCTGCTCGCTACTGGCAAGATAGGTGCCAGAATGACCCACCCTAATTCTAGCTCTGCCCGTGCGAGCCCAGTAGCCTCTTGCTTCACCACTTGCCCCCCCGTAAGTACCCTTTTTTACCAGCCATCACTTCATTTGCTTCATATAGGTTCGTTTCCCTCCACCTTTCTATCGTTGCTCTTGACGCCCATCCCTTTTATCACCCCCCCTTCCCCTTCCATTCGGCCATTTCCCTTTTTTCCAATCCTGTCTTTCCTCAGTCTGTGCCCGCTTGCTTGACCGATTTTTTGCCGCCCATTTGCAGGGCGTAGGGACCACTGGTTGGGGTCGCCGTGTCTACTCCCTTGGGTTATCCTCAATAAACCGCCCAATGCGTACTTAAGTGGCCATTTGTCTGGTCGCATGTCTGCCGTTGTCAGGTGGATGCGCTTGGTAACAGCATGTGAATTGCGGCACACGTCTTTGTCCATAGGCGTTGCAAAGTGTGGCCTTGACATTTTGAGAGACATGCGAACTAGTTACGCGTTCAAGCGGTATTACGGCTCATGGAATACCAATGAAAACTGTAGGCCAGCAAAGAAAATTAGCATATACATTTGGACTATCCTTCCAAGTTCCTTTAATTGAATACTAGTTTACCCTGTAAAGCCGGTGTGTTCAGAGTTAGGTCTGGAATTTCTTAAGCGTCAGCATCTCATTGAGTAGAGATTGCAAGGAGTCATCGTCCTTCTTAAGCGCCAGACTGACAAGGCAAAGTGTAAATTAGGGAGAAGGAGACAAGTACGAGGCCGTTATACACGATGTTGAAGCTTAGGCAGGGAAGCTAGTCGGGAGCAAAAACCATCAAAAAATCCAAGCCACGAATTGGACGATAAACCTAAACCCACCATGCTGAGGGATACATAGGCAATCCTCTAAAAGTTCGTATATACGGCCAATGACTTACCTCGGTATCAGGGCCTTTGCCTCCTCGGCCTCTTCGCAGCAAAGATTAGCCAGCTGGGCCACCTCGAACGACTCGAGGTTCTCCTCGGCCAGGAACCTAGTGAAGGAGGGGGGAGGTAGCGTGAACCACAAGGGGCGTGAGTGGTGTATACGGTACTGCGTGTAAGCGACCGGCTTGTCTATACCGACAACCGGTACTCAAGTAGATCTGTCGCCAGCATCTCGATAGACTTACTGTCGGACTTCCCGCACAGTGTCCTGGTTCTTGAACCGTGCAAACTGGTTCACGTAATCAAAGGCACTCTGGTACACGCCCGTCACGTTCTTGTCACCCGACGTCTTGCTCTCCCGTTGGGCGTCGAGGAGGATCTTGACCTCGGAAATGAATAGACACTGTTCCTCTTGGAAGTCTGGTGTATGTGGAGGATGGTGACAGGTGATGTCAAGGGGGAAAACGGGCCGGCGAGTTGACGTTGAAGCCAGGGTGAGTCGATAGCTTCCCACTGTTGCATATAGCCGTCTTATAAGTAGCCGGTCCTATGCTAAGGAGCCAACTGTGGCTGAACCCTGACTGGCTCATCCTCATCAGTACCATTAGAAGTAACTTACCGTCGCCGAGGATGAGCTTAGCAGCGTCCTCCTCCTGGACATAGCCGCGACGCAGTACGGGGACTTTCTTATTGGTGACCTTCATGATGTACGGTTATGGTTAAATGGTAGTGAAAGGATGCCAGGCGCGTGCGAATCACTAGGCCTAGGTGACGTTGAGCTGTTGAGGGCACCGGCGTGGTAATGTACAGGGAACCAGGGGAAGAAGGTGAACAATGCGGATGTAGAAAATTCAGGAAGCGCGGGTGGGTAAGTTTGTCGGAGCAAGCGCCACAACCCTTTGGATGAGCACGTTTGATTCCACGAACAAACGTCGGGTGGGCGAATGGCAATGGGTTCCACGTAAGCTCTCCCCTTTTTGGGTTGATATTCAATACCCCAGCGCGTGCTCGCCATCCAAGAATCCGATGTGAGGATTTTTTGGTTCGGCTGATTCAATCTTGCTCGTGTGCTACTTATCGACCGCGTAGGTGCCAGCTTGCTACGCTTAGACCTTGGCCAATCCGAGTTGTACTCAGTGTCTAGTGCTCTACCCTCCCATTACCTTCCGACTTTGTAGGCCCGCCGAGCGGTTTAACCCTCGACTAGCCCGCGCCAGTGCCTAGGTAGATAGTTGCTAATCCGACTCATTTCCATGGGCAAAACCAGTAAGAAAAGTAGGTGTTATCGTTGGTTTCAAGTATAGAGAGTCAGCTCTCGTTCACGTGGCAACGGGCATATCACTGCCCTGGTAGACAAAGTCAATAACTTATGCCAGCCCAACTGGATGCAACCTCTGTCTCGCGCTCCCCGCCACCGCCACCCTCCCATAGCAGCGCCGGTGGCGCCCGAGCCTGTCAAAGGGAAAAAAAAGGACAAGGTCGTCGAGACCACCGCCCCGACCAAAAGCAAGGGTAGTAAGTATGCTCCTCCGACTGCCGAGGCGACCGGTGAGCCCGAGAAGAAAAAGCTTTTCGAAGGGTGGACGGGCAAGACGCCTGTGACGCTTCTCAACGAACTCTGCCGCAAACGGGGGTGGGACCAGCCAGTCTACGACATGAAGCGGTCGGCGCGCGGCTTCCAATGCCAAATCACTCTGTCGCGGCCGGACAAGAAGTCCGGACAGCCTCTACGGCTACGATGGTCACCTAAAGATGACGGCGCCGATAATGGGTGGTGCGAAGCGGCCAACCTGGCCCGGCACCTCGGGGCCACGTACGCACTCCATCGGCTGAGCACTACCGCCCCGCTCTACCGTGTGTTGCCTCCGGAGTACCGCGACTATTGGCACGGACTGGACGCCCTACGCAAGGAGCGCGGGGAGGCTGCTGCGTGGCAGTACGAGGCCGAGCCGTTTACGGCCCAGAATCGGTATGATCAGGAGGTGGCGGCCAAGCGGAAACGTCAGGCCGCTGTTGCACTGGCCAAGGCCCAGTCGAAAGTCGAGGAGCTGTCGACGTCGACCAAGTGGCCCGTGGCTGATATGAGCGCTGACTGGCGCGAGCGGCTCGACCGGATTATCCGCGAGTATGGAGCTGGCCTGGAAGATAAGGTAAGTTAAGAAGGGGTAGCACTTCCGTTCCCCCGTTGTAGTGAAGCTCCGATTCTAGGTTTTATTGACCTAGACTAGTCTCTGATGGTTAGTTTTGTACATCGCCACCTTGCGTATACCTTTTCTTTTTCTCTTTTGATCACCATGCAGAACGAAACGACCCCTCCAGCCAAAGACCGTAATGCCGCCATCCGTGACCTCACGCGGGCCGGGTTCCGCGAAGCACACGTCCGCGAAGCCCTACTGGCCGTCGCGACCCCGCAGGCCGCCCTAGATTGGCTCTGTCTGCACGTGCCCGAAGACGACTTACCGGCCAAATTCCTGAGCAACGCCTACCGCCCGGAGGTCACCCTGCACCGCCACACGGGGGACACCCTCGGTGACAAGTACGCCGTGGACCGACTGGTGAAGGCCGGATTCCCGCGCTCTCTGGTCACCGATGCCTGGTCGGCCACCGGTGGCGAAGTGGCGGCCACCGCCTATCGCCTCGTCAGTCAGCTCGTGGGTCAGACCGCTGGAAACCTTGCCTTGCCGGCATTGTTACCGAGCGATGAAGGGGCTCATACCGGGGTGCAGGAAATGATCGAGGAGGAGACCGAGGCCCTGGCTTCGATCTACGGCGACCAGTTCAAGCGCCTGTCTACCCGAACCTTCTCTGTTCAACTGGAGACAGCGCCCCTGCCTGCGGGGTCCGACCAATTCGCCCGGGAACCACCGACCTCCGCAAAACGGGACCCTGTTCAAACCTCGTCTGTGTCGTCTGCGATTGAAGTGCACTTCCCCGCCACGCTGGATTACCCTCAACAGGCCCCAGCATTCGTGTTCCTCGGTGCAGACTACCCGGCCTTTGCCCGGCTCCACTTGACCCGGCAGATGAACGAGGTGGCCCGCCAGGAGTTCAGCGGGGACCCGATGGTATTTTCCGTTCTGGAACACACGCGGGAGGCCCTCAAGAAGTGGCTGGAGGATTTGCCGACCTTGACCAGTATTCTATCCAGCCTGAGTCTGGACTCTTCCGCATCAGACGCGGCCGTGTCGATCACTCCTACCCGTCCGGACTTCCCACCAGCCGAGCCGTCCGCCGGCCCTACACCGCCCACCGCTTCTCGCCCAGCCTCGACGAAACCCGCACGAACCGTAGCGCCGGCTTGGGCCCGGGCCGCTCAGGCCCACCATACAGCTCAGACGACGCGCGAGTACCAGGACCTACTCCGCCGGCGTGAGAAACTGCCCTCATTCAGTTTCCGCAAACAGGTCCTCGACTCCCTCGCTCAGCACCAGGTGGTAATTGTGAATGGCGCCACGGGGTGCGGAAAGACCACCCAAATTCCACAGTTCATCCTCGACCATGGGCTGCAGTGCCACAGCCAGCCCGGCGGAAAGACGGGCGCCACGCGTGCGGCATCGCCCCCCACCTGGCTGAGGGGCCGCATCGTCTGTACCCAGCCGCGTCGAATCAGCGCCGTCGGCGTGGCCCAGCGTGTGGCCCAGGAACGCTGCGAGAAACTCGGACTTACGGTCGGCTACGCCGTCCGGGGACAGTCGGTTGGTCGCCCGGACACCTGCCTGCAGTTCTGTACTACCGGCGTACTCCTGCGGATGCTTCTCAACGACCAGGACCTCACCACTGTGGGTTGTGTCGTGGTCGACGAGGTACACGAACGGTCCGTGGATAGCGATTTCTTGCTCATTATCCTGAAGGACCTTATCCGCCGCCGACCCGACCTACGCGTCGTACTCATGAGCGCCACGTTGGATGCCGACCGGTTCCAGCGGTACT
The DNA here is from genome assembly GCA_027575765.1 of Tieghemiomyces parasiticus. NCBI lineage: Eukaryota > Fungi > Kickxellomycota > Dimargaritomycetes > Dimargaritales > Dimargaritaceae > Tieghemiomyces > Tieghemiomyces parasiticus. The sequence continues at coordinate 84,299 of JANBPT010000053.1, forward strand.
TTGGAACCCATGCCGTCCTCGATATCCCTGGGTTTGCCCACCCGGTCAGCCAGGTCTACCCGGAAGACATTATGCGGGATTCGGCCTACGCCCCTGCGCAGGCCTTAGCTGCGAGCCCGTGGCTCGGTACAGCAACAGCCGCTGAGAATAATCGGTGCCGGGCTTCTGATGTCCCACCGCCACCGCCGCCCTCGGCCTACCGTGGCCCCCGCGAGCGCATGCTATCTGAGGCCGACCGTGAGGCCGTGCAACCCTATACCTCTCAAGGTCTCGGCCAGGCCGGCGCCCTCACCCTACGCCAGCTCGATCAGCAGAACCAGGGTGGCTACATCGACTACGACTGGATTGCCAACCTCGTCCGTTACATCGACACCCAGGCCGCCGAAACCCGCAAGGACGAGGCTGTGCTCATCTTCCAAGCCGGTGTGGGCGAAATCGCGGCCTGTATCGATGCCCTCCAGGCTCTACCCGGCGCGGCGCAGACCCTAGACATCTATCCGCTGCACGCCAACCTCACGCCGGCCGAGCAGGCCCGGGTGTTCCGACCCTCCGGTACAGGCCCGCACGCGCGACGCAAGGTGGTAGTGGCTACCAATGTTGCTGAGACAAGTATCACCATCGACGACGTGGTCTACGTGATTGACACGGGGCGAGTCAAAGAGACTCAGTACGACGCCACCACGGGGATGACCCGTCTGGTCGAGACCTGGGCCTCCCGGGCCGCTTGTCGCCAACGACAGGGCCGCGCCGGCCGGACCCGTCCCGGCATCTGCTTCAAATTATTTACGCGTCACAGCGAAACGATCCACATGGCGGCTCATCCGCGCCCCGAACTACTACGCACTTCCCTCGAGCAGCTGTGCCTGCAAATCAAAGCGTTGGGTCGGACCGACGTCCGGGGATTTCTCAACCGTGCGCTGGACCCGCCCCCTACCGAAGCGGTGGAGTCCGCGCTCGATCTCCTGCACGAAATGTCCCTCGTGGATCCCCGGTCGGGCACCCTGACCATCCTTGGTCAGCATGTCGCCGCCGTACCAACCGACCTCCGGGTTGCTAAACTACTGGTGTTTGCCGCCCTCTTCCGGTGCGTCGAACCGGCGCTCACCATCGCCGCTTTGCTGTCGGTGGGTAGCCCCTTAGTCCCGAAGGTACCCGGACCAGAGGGTCGCGCCGCGCTTGACCAGTATCGCCAGGCTCGCGCGCGGGGGCAGAGTGATCTTGTGACGGATGCCGCCCTGGTGGCCGCTTGGGAGAAACACTACCACCATGGTGGTGGTAGCGGTCGGGCGTATTGTCGAGACCATTTCTTGGCTTACTCTACTCTGCGGGAAATCCGCCAATTCAAGTCCACCCTATTCGAGGCCCTGAAAAGTATCGGATTCGTGCCAGCTGGGCTGGCCTCAAATACGATGACCGACCCGGCCCTGAATACCCACGCCGAGAATGAAACCGTCGTCAAAGCCATCATCTTGGCCGGTCTCTACCCGAATGTCGCTCACGTACGGCTGCCCGATAAGAAATATGAGCAGAATATGAGTGGGGCTATCCAAGTCGAGGCCGAGGCCAAGCAGTTGCGGTATTTTCTCGATAATGGTGGTAAGTAGGCTTGCTCCGCCGCTAGGCACATCGTTTCCATGCTGGTTCCCAGCGCTCCTGCTGACTCGGAGATACTTCCCCGATCTTTGGGGCTTGGCTGAAATGATGTCGCTGTTGTGTAACTTCTTATGTGGTGTTGCACTTCGTCCCCTCGCACCTGTCTCTCTCTCATCCACACGCACACACACACACTGTATCTTGACACCATTTACCATCCACAGCCCGTGCCTTCGTCCATCCGACCTCAGTCGCCTTTCACGTCAATCGTCTATCATCCCAGTTTGTGGTTTATTTCCGCAAGACGGTCACATCGAAAGTGTACCTGCGGGACGTAACGGTGGCCAGTCTGTACGCCCTACTCTTCTTTGGTGGTACCATTGAGGTCGATCACCAAAATAAGTTGCTTAAGGTTGGCCCATGGATCCAGGTGCGCGCCTGGCCGCGCGTCGGAGGTAAGTCAATCGCACAGCCCCTCCCACTCCCCCTCCGCCGCTCCCAATTTACCACGACGCATGATCCCAGCTCGGCCGATAATTGCCGGGCTGGGATCAGCTTGGGCAGTCACGCTTCCAACTTTTATGGCCGGCCAAACCGTGCTGTAGGCTGTTGCTTTTTGTACGGGTCATGCTATGAAGCATCCATAATAGGCTTAATTGTCTCATGACATTATCGTCTCCCACTAACACCTTACGCCGTGTGCTATTTTTATTTTCCAACACAATGTGATACTACATTCGAATGGCTGTAGTCCTAGTCAATTATTTGCGGTAAGTCGGTGTTATAGCTTGGCTAACGGGATTACATGCCCGGTCGTGCCCGGGGTATCGGTCTGTTCTGTCCAAGGGCCCTGAGAATTTCACACAGATATCTTAAAGCTGTGAGGGAAAGTGTATGGCTATGACACCATTCCACCCGCAATGTGATGCCACTTTCAGATAACTGGCCAGTCATGATAGCCCAATTTACACGCATGCTGGACACCTGATTCTAAATATCCACCAAACGCAAGATTGAAATGGGCCATGGCCTAACCGGGTAACATACCTTCTGTACTGGATCCCTTTGCTAACCAGCACTTACATACCCCTATTTTGTTTTATTATTCTCTACCACTCTCTCAGAAAACTGGTTGACCAACTCTTACAGGCCAAGCTGGACGATCCCGCCCTGGATATATCGAACCATCCGGTTATCCAGACGGTTATTGACCTCATCGAAAGCGATGGTCTGTGAGTAACCACCACCCAGCGGCTAATACGCCACCTACCGACTTCTTGGCAGCAGGAACTTCACTACCAAGCCATTAAAATGAAGATTGGTGCCCATTCATCTCCCATGACGAAACTCGCTTATGATGCCCTGATTGTGGGGATAGGTTAGATATGTAGTATTGAGCCCCTCCCCCCCAAAAAAAAATAAAAAAAAGTCGCGAACTACGGTTCCCGACCTTACTGTCAAGACGAGGGTATACTTGATGTAAGGACCTATCACCGTCATAAGACAGGTTAGGTGTGTCAGCGCTGAATAGCGTGGCAGTGGAGGATTATCACGCCGCCTTCGTCAAGCCTTGGGCATAAGGGCCCTGGATCGCTGCTGATAGAATGCGAGACCGATAAGCTACTCATGTAGAGACCTCACCGCCACCAAGGGTAACACCCGCGGTCTCCAATGGTAATACCATCCACATACCAGATGATTCGCCGAGGAGGTTCATGGCACACCCTTGATGTGAATTGATACTGTGTGATTGTGACCAACAACTAGTTAACTGCAGCCGTCAGGAGCGTTATCCCTGTTCAGATGTCTACCCGACTATCCTATGGATGACTATATTGTTTCGTGGTAGATCCTGGCTGGAGCGAGCCTCGCTGGAAGAGAGTGGTCAGGAATGTCGCCATCGCTACTCCAATCGGAGGTACAGCGTCGTGAAGACCGAAACATCCTTTGCGAACTTTTTTTTCTGGCACCACTTATCTCATCCCGCCAGATTCGCGGGCTAACCTAACGGAGATGCGGGCTCCAGCCAAGTAGAGCAACCATAAGCCCAGGATACGCCCACCAAACATTTTTCTAGGTCCACACAGGGACTCCGAATGGCTCTCATGTGCTAGCCCCCTATGCACAACACGTATTATAACGTGACCTTTAATGACAGTGGGGCAGCCGTGGCATTGCGGTTACCTCTTCCAAACGGCGGAGAGGGGGGAGGTAGGAGCTGACGCCCCTGGCTGCATAAAAACAGAAACCCTCTACAATCACTTTCTATGGTGGGCCACGGCTCTACCTAATAGTTTACATAGAGGCTGTGCGATCAATAATGGTTTAATCGCTGCGTCTCACCCCTGGCTGCTCGTCCTCGTCAGCCAGTGTGGGTCGGATCAGCTCCACCGGGCCAATGGTGTTGGTGGTGTGGTCCTCCCCTGGCTCCCTAGCCAGGTCGACCAAGTTGGTAATGAATTGGCGGTGACAAGCATATTGTATATACAATTGCGGGGTGAAGTGAATGAGCTTGTACGGGAAACAACTGGCCAAGTAAACGGTTTAGCCTCCTTTGAGCGAGGGAGGGGTGTTTAGTAGCGCGAAACGACCAGCAGATCTAACCTCAACTCATTCGCCACGCTATTTGGCTATGGGATAATTAACTAATTGGAAGCCCAGCTCGCGTCGACCTACCAATCCCGTACGGGTCATCGCCTAGACCTCTCCCACACTACGCCGACTCTCCCCATTGGCACAGTGCCCTATCCACCAGTGGGCTTGCATCAAGCCAAACCCTTCCACTGGACCCGCCGACAGGCTTTACCCACGGCGTCACGGGGAGGCAGTTAATACGGGTGGTATCTGGCTTGGAATGGCAGGGTCCTCCCCCGCCTGCACTGCCGTAAGGGTCGCGGGAGTCTTCTGGGCGGGCGATCCACGCGCAGCGCCAACCCCGAAGCAAAAGCGGACGATCATTACCCTACCGCTAAGCAATGGAAGGTCGGGCGACCCGTATCCCCAATGCGATACTCCCAGCCACCTCTACTCTCTGCGGTGATCGTGGGACGCGGGGCCGGGGTGCAGTTTTAAGGCGATGGGTAAAGGATTGGGTAACGTGCCAATGGCCTCATTAGTGTCCTCATTGGAGGCACTTGGCATCCCACAGTGCGCAGGGGTATTCCGCCGATGGTGAGAATGGATAAACAGCGCGTCTGGAAAACAGGATCCGTGGAGCCACGAGGTAAGTCGGAGATTTAGATAGCGCCCACACCCCAGACAGAAAACTGGTCCGCGTGACACCGGATGGACTGCCGCCGCATTTATGCCGCATGTCGTCGCTACGTTTGAACGACTTCAGTACGTCAACGCGACCTGCTTACTCTTTATGGCTGCTAAGAGAAGCAGACGACTGGGTGGACGCCCACCCAGTTTCGCACAGTGACTGGCGTCGGCGAGTCAATCCAATATACTTGACCGGGGGCGATCCAATAGCAGCGTACTGCATGGTTGATCAGCTTCGAGCTCGGGCCAGGCGGTAGACACTTTATTCTTATGAGCTGGGAAGCTGAGGTGGTGAAAGTAATAAGTGGGCTTTAAAGTAAGAATGTGTCAGATGATCGGCTACAATGCCCAGAGGACGACCGGCCAGGCTTGGGTAATGCGGCCAGGTGACTACCGACCATGCAGTTAGCATCAACAATACAAGGCTAGGGGCACGGTTGAGCTGGCGCGATATTTTAGAGGCCCGACCCACCCCGTGCGGGGAAAAGTAGCATGCGACAGGCTATGGTTCACTGGGAATCCCTGAGCGGACATGCTTGTGCTTTCCGGAGGGGCAGCATGGGGTGCCAAACAATGGAGGTCGTCGGCGTGTAGCCGCGCCGAGGCTGCAGCCCAAAATCCGCCACCGACCCCTGTTCATCGGATACCGGGGGAAGGGGTCGGCCCTTCCGCCTGGTACGGGTCGACAGCGACGCGCGGAGTGGCTGCTAGATCCAACAGCCACTCATATCCTAGGAGACTGTACTCTCATTCGCTCACGGTCGCCCTCCACTCGTTATCCTGCCATATTAGGTAGGCCGGCTAATGCCGCTGGCCATGTGAACGTCGACCGCATCTCAGCACTACCCTACCACCAGCGTACTCTCTGGGTCCCCCTCGCCCCCGCCGCCACACACGCGCGCGCATGGACGTGCTTTTTACCATACTACACCTCCGCCAATCCTGGCCACCCCGCCCCTGGTTAGCCTTTGGCTCGTTGCCAAACACCACAGGCTCCATTGGCTGTGGGTCCATCTGATCCGACTTTGACGGTGTGATCCATTGGACTAACTTCATTAGCCCATCGAGTGGTCTATTGCCCGGGCGGCGGCCTGGCGCGACTATCCGCGCTCCCGCCAGGCTTCCATCGGCCCGGTTCTGCCCTCCGTGTTTGAGGCTATACTCTCTGCGACCCACCCCCCTAATCGGCGGTGTGCCATTGGCAGGCCGCCGTGTCACATGTGCTGGCCGGCCCTCCGGCTTGGCGCCTCCCTTGGGATACAGTATCAGCCTCGAATCTCGCCCGCACGGTCACTACCGTTCACTTTCGGGACGACGCCAGTATGGGCAGGGCCCTGATGGGCCAATGAGCGGTGGCCTTCACCCCTCCCATTCGTTGCTTCTGAACCCTGCTGGCTTGTTTGCCCTTGGTCTCTCCCCTGGTCTCCGTGTAGGGACGATAAAGCCACCATATCATACATTGGCTCCTAGACTGGATACCGAAGCTCGCAGGGTCTTCGGGCGGCGATGCTGAACTGGCTTGTGGACCGCTTGCCAAAAACAATAGCTATCGGCGAGAGAGGGAGGAGCTAGCCTCCGTCGTGCCACGTCTACTCTAATCTACAGCAGAACCACCACCCTCAACTTACCCTCCGACCCTGTGCCATCCCATTACTTTTTTTTTTTACTTTGCGGCTGCCGTCTCCATTCACCTCCCTCCATCTCCTCTCCTTTCCACCACCGCCACCTGCCGCCTCGCATATGAGCCTCGCAGCTATTTAAACCGCCCACTCCGTCCCTACAATATCCTTTATCCCTGCTCCCGTCTCTCCGCCTCCTGACCGGACGACGAGGATTTCATTACCTTTGTGCCACATCCCCCTTTAACCACGCCCGCCTGTCGCATCCTAGGTCAAACCCTGATTTGCCCCCTATCCCTTACGTTCTGCACCCCCTCCGGTATTTATCCTCCGATCAATTTTTACATACACACGTATATATATAGATATATATATATTTTAGTGACTTGATCCGCGGCCCCTGCACGCCCATCGACCTGAGCTTCTAGGTCCTGAACCGCTCTCTACCCCATCTGACTCGTCCCTCGCTCGGCTCTCAGCCCGCACCCCAGCTTGAACCATGAGCGACTACAAGGACGACAAGGTGGCTATCGCCCATGTTACGGCGAAC
>JANBPT010000530.1:0-32064 GCA_027575765.1 Tieghemiomyces parasiticus
ACGAGGCCTCGGCCCCCGTTTTTACCATCTCCGTGCCACGTCCCGTGCGTCTACGCGTACGTCGTGGGTGTCCCCGCTGCGGCGCTCGATTGCACCGCCTTTGTCCTCCCCCTGTCTTCAACCCAACCCCCGGTTCCTAGCTTGGTTGGTGTCACACCTCGTCTATAACCCCCTGCCTTCCTACCGTCTATGTTCCTTCACCTCACCATGGGCTTGTAACCAACTGACTCCCTCGTGTATATAATATCTAAGCGCCCTGGCCACCCATTCCTCAGTTGGACCGTCCGCCCTACCACCACCACCTCCGCTCAACTTGAGCTCGATTCGCGCAGCGTTCACCTATATTACCTAGGACCTGCCGGAATTCCCTTTTCCAATCTCTCCTCTCCGTTCCTTCTCCTTCCCCACCTTGGCGCCTTTGCTGGTCAACGCCGCACCTAGACTTTTCGTCTGCTCCCCTAGCAACCGTTCAGCCGCTTAGTCCCCTCTGCCGGTATCTGCCACTCCAGGTTTCACCTGTTCTCGGCTACTGCTTTTCTCCCGCGCTTTAACCACCAGCTGTTCTCGGTTCTCGTTATACCCTCGCCTCCTGTTTTTACCCCCGGACTTTGGCCTCTTTAGCCTCCTCCTCTTCCGCCGTCTTGATACCATGACGACGATACAGAGCCAGAACCGTGTGCCCTATCCGCTCACCATTCCCGCCCGCGGCACCGCTTCCCCCGCCGTCGCCGACCCTGCCGCCTCGCACCGTAGCGCCGGCGTCACCTCCTCTAAGTGCCACAACTCGGCCAACTCGAGCACCGAGACCTTCGTAGCTAGCGCCTGCCCTGCCCCGGCTTCTGCCCACCCGGATACTCGCAAGACCGGCGTCCCCGCCCATCGCCAGACTTCCAACCCGCTGCGCTCTGCCCCACACCACTCCCGTACCATGTCGCAGGATTCCTTCTCGTCACACTCCTCGTACGAGGCCCCTGCCAGCAGCTGCGGCGCAGCCACCCCGCCCGCCTCGGCCCCCGTTGACGAGAAGCGCTCGTCAAGCTTTAAGGACCGCTTCTCCATGGCCAAGCTAACCCGTAAGTCTTCGGCCACTTCGTCGGCTAAATCTGCCAAGTCCGCCAACGATTCGGTCAGTCTGCAGAAAAAGTACGGTGTCTGCGAAAAGGGCTGCATCGGCAAGGGTGCCACCGCTGTGGTGCGTCTGGTGCACCACATGGACCGGGCCACCCGCAACGAGAAGCTCTTCGCGGTCAAGGAGTTCCGCAAGCGCCGCAAGGACGAATCGGAGAAGGAGTACGTTAAGAAGCTGACGAGCGAGTTTTGCATCAGCTCCACCATGCGCCACGCCAACGTGGTCGAGACGGTCGATCTTGTTCAAGACCAACAGCAGCGTTGGTGCCAAGTTATGGAGTACTGCCCCGGCGGAGACCTCTACACCGTCATCCGTGAGGGCACCATGGCCGGCCCCGAGATTGACTGCTGCTTCCGTCAGATGGTCGAGGGCGTGGGCTACCTGCACTCGATGGGCGTCGCCCACCGCGACCTCAAGCCCGAGAACCTGCTGGTGGACGCCTACGGTCATGTCAAGATTACCGACTTCGGCGTCGCCGACGTGTTCCGCATGTGCTGGGAGACCACGACGCACCTGTCGCGCGGCTTCTGCGGCTCCGAGCCCTACATTGCCCCTGAACAATTTTCGGGCAAGCCCTACGACGCGCGCAAGGTGGATATCTGGTCGTGCGGTGTGGTGCTCTACGCCATGTACTGCAAGGGTGTGCCGTTCCGCACGGCCACCAAGCACGATCCCAATTACGTGCGCTACTTGGAGGCTAAGGCCGCGGGAAAGCCCTACGAGCCCTTCCGCCGCCTGCCGCCCAAGGCCAGCGCCCTCCTCGCCCGCATGCTGGAGCCCGACCTCGAGAAGCGCATCACTGTGCAAGACGTTTTGGCCGACCCCTGGTTTCAGTCCATCGAGGTGTGCGACAAGGGCACCACCGCCAGCAAGGTGGCTCACTGCCACTATACGGAGGACTACGTGTTGAACCAGCTGAAACACCCGAGCCACCGCCGGTAAAAAAGCGAAGTGAGTGAGGTATTTGAGTGTGTGTGCGTGTGTGGCACGGAGGGGACAATGGGCCGGGTCCCACCCCTCCCTTCCTTGCCCATACGCCCCGCCCGCTTCCCTCTCTCTTCCAATCCCTCCCACTGCCATTCCTCTCGCCTCATCTTCCCATATCTCCTTGTATTTTTACCGCGCCTCTTTTGCTCTTTTCTGACTCCACCCACGATCTCCCCTCACCTTCTCAACGTTATATACATGCTCGCTGTGATGGTCCCCACCCAATTCTCATAGGCGGACCTCGCGCTGTTCCATATAATGATGCCCTAATTCCTCCGATACTTATTAAAACGACTACTGCGATAATGCCTCTTTGGCACAAGCTGATCGTGGGCAGGGACAGCAGCGGAGGAGTGGGATACACACATCAATGTCCTGCCAGCGATCGAGGCGGCTGACGGGCGCTGCTCGGCGTGCAGCTATGTTAGATCCACCCCACCATTTTTGACGATCACCGTGCTGTGTGACGCACATGGCCCGGGCATAGCCACGGTGCCCTTATTTCCATATCGGTAGTACCCCCAGGATGCGGCTCTTGGCACTGCTACCGCCCGGTTATGGGGTCAACCTATGTCCATGTACATGGCGTCATATCTTTCCAGTCGCACTGATACCCGCCCTCCCGGTAAGATTGCATGGTGCACATTTCGGACTAATTATATGGTTTATGCCAGTGCAAAGACACACTACATGCTCTCCAGACCATAACAATGGACCACCCATGTCTTGTGGTGCGATGAAGGGAAATATGGGGAAACGTTTAATTTAATCAAATTGGAACGTAAAGGAAAGGAACAAACGCCGTACCGGCTATAGGTTCTGCGTGGCCACGGAGGCCTCGTGCGGCACGTAGTGGGGACCTTCGCGTAGGTAGCGAGTGAGCAGGTCGTGCACACCGGCGTCAAAGACGGTCGGTGTGTCCGGCAGGGTATCGGCTGCCAGGATAGCCGCCAGCAGGTTGTATTTGGCCAGCTATAGGGGGGTTTTGTGAGGGGGTACAAGACGTGCGGGGGGAAGGAGCGGAGTCAGTCTCCAAAGCACGGTGCGCGCGGAAGGTGTGAGCTGACATTGGCGGTGGCATTTTAGACATAGGACGTCCTGAGATTTATCTCTCCTTGTCGTGTACCCGCTCTATTTATCCATCGGCAATGGTTAGCACACTACATGCGTCACCTCGACCCGCTAGTGGTTTGTGTGGGGCAAGATCACAGGGACTTTTTCTTGTTACCTTATTGGTATGGGTTTGATTGGCCTTCCGGTCAAATAGGTAGGCCATGAAGTCGTGGTTCTTGGACAGGGCCTGAAACCTCATGTGATGGGGGGAGAGGCAGATAAGTATTAGCCCACGGCATGTACTTGAGGTGGCTTGTGTTTAGCACAAGTCAGTGAAGGCGGCAGCATATGCATCAATCTCTGGTCACCTCTGATACATCCCCCCCTCTATCTTCCCTCGTAGTGTCTTATCGGTCGGCGTAACTCACCTGACGGCCCCACGCGTAGCGGGCCAGTTCCCCCAGAATGCCGATACACACTTGGGACATGTCTTCTTCCATATCACGTTTCGCGTGTTGAACCCAATAGGTAATGGTTCTCGAGTCTGTAGAGTGATGGGAACGGCGGCGAGAGGAGGAAAAATAAGGGGGTCGTTCCCCTCACACACACATACACGCAAAAACGAAATGGTTTGATTAGCCTACGTGCCAATAGCCCAGTACGTCTGACCACTCACGATAGTGAAGAGATTATTCCTGTCACCAACTTGTCTCGTGGGTTTGGTCCAGCGGCTCTCACCTCTAATCTCGGTGTACAGTTTGGCCAAAATCTCGCTGATGGCGGGTTGGGTGTCGTCGCTACCAAGTGGAAGGGGGGGGGGTTATATGTTCATACACACACGAATTAGTACAATACGTCGCCTTTCATGGGCTTCACACTGAGGCTACCTCCTCATTTTTCCTCCAAAGTCACTTCTCGAGACTTCTATACTTAAAGTCTAGGCATCTTGGATCAATTGACTTACCCCGATCCGAAAATCAAAATCAGACCCCGTATACAACTGATCGCGAGGTCTGCGTCAGCGTCGCTATATTCCTCGGCCAGTCGAGGCAGGAGGCGACTCTCGCGGGCCATGACAGTCAGGCCCTTGACCTGGGAGCCGAGGGTTCCGATGGCTACCACTGTGCATTGCTGGCGTAAGTGAGTGTATATTGGCGCGATGTGCGTGGGGGGGAGGGGGGAAAGGTGCGATGTTTTTTTTTTCCGTTAGCAGGTCGAAAGAAACACATTGCGTGAAGTGGAGATTCACCGTCAACGAGCGGGGATCCGCAAGGCCCGGCTCGATATATCCGTGATCTTACCTTAAGTTGTCGGTTATCCGAGTCCAGCAGGTGCATCATGGCTTCAAACAGGCGGAACTCGGCGGCCAAGGCCGCAAATTCGACATGCTACGTCACAAACGGGGGCGGGAGGGAGTTAGGGTGACAAGAAATCATCAAGGGGCGCCACACCTTGTCAATAAGCTATCAATAGGGATGCCAAACAAAATAAGGGGAGGGGCGTCGCTATGCTACCTTCGCTCCAGTTTCAGCCAGAACAGAATTATCCAGTGGACATGGGTTATACCTACCGGAAAGCCGGCAAGTTTAGCGAAAAACTGCACGGCGGAGCACTGAGTCAGCACGGTGCTAACATCATCGTCATGTATCGCCCGCAGGATGTCGGCGTAGGCCGTGTACACGTCATGGTTGTATAGGAACCGATGACCGGCCGGGGTTGCGGCGAGCTGCCAGGGGGGGGTCCAAACGACATAAGGGAAGGCGTGCCCAGTAGCGCAACGTATTAGGGCAGAAGTGAGGTGAGAGGTGGGTTGACAGTCCAACTACCTTGCTTGGCCTTGGCGAGATCACGGTTCACACGTTGTTGGTCAAAATGGCAAGGCAGGGCCGGCTGGGCGAGCAAGGTTCTCACCCACCGTCACTGGGGAATTGTTGTCCCATAGCGTGAAAAACGGCGCTCGACCTACCTCATCGAAAACCTCCAGTGCGCTCAGACGGCAAATGAGATCGGGGTTCCGAGCTTCCTGGCAGAGTCTCAGCAGGACCTCGCTACGTGCGCAAGCTTCGAAGGCCACAGGTGACTGCTGGGCGATGCGGGCAAACAGTTCGAAAACCCGGAAGCGTACAGTATCGCTGATGTCAAAAACGAAAGGCAAGAAAAGGTAGGTGAGCGACGAATGGTTAGGCACTAAATTGCTCGTATAGCCAATCTCTACGCTACCAACCCTGCTCTGAAGACCCCACGCTTGAAAAGTAGCAATGGCGGGTCACACCCAGCGATCGCGAGAAACTTACTCGTTCAGTAGGGGCTGTATAATCTCCTGATTGTCCGTACTCAGAAGTGCCTCCAGGTTACTGGGGTAGCGAGCGACCTAAGGGGGAAGTCGTGGTAAGGTGGATGTAAACAACAAAGGCGAAGGAATATTCCTTATTATCAGCTCATTCAGCGTGTTTAACAGGGTCCTACCTATGTGCACACCACCGCGCTGTGTAAGGCGGCGGGAAGACAAAACGTCTCACTCCATACGACATACCTTGACGAGAAGCTCCTGGGCGGCCTTGACCACCTGGCCATGGTTGGATGACAGAAGCAGGAGTACCCAAGGAATGTACTTCCCAGCGAACTGAGTGGGAGGGGGGGGGAAGGTAAAGCGGGGCGGAGACCCAATGGTAAGTTTGCAGTGCGTCTTTTTGGTGTTGAACGGCTTGTGGGGGAGGGTTGGCGGAGAATTTGCCATAGAACCTCACTACAAGCTTTGGGTCGACCGTATAGCTACTGTGCTTCAAAAGGCACGCCTGAGTAGTATAGCAAGTAGTGGGAGCGGGTGAGGAGATATCCTACCTCGTTATCCTCGGGCTGATATTTACTGAGCTGGTCCAAGGCCAGGGCCTGTACCGCTGGATGGGGATGTTGGAGCCCGGCAATGAGGTATTCCTAGGGAGTGAAAGTGGGTAGGGAGAGATAGAAAGGTCGACGGGTAAATACATTGGTGAGGTACCACAGCAGGTGTCATCGAGGTTGAGTCAGAATGACGTACGGTTTCTGGTAGGATCCACTTACGGTGAAATCAGCATCAAGGCCAGGATAGCGGATGGGCGCTAGCAGACGCTCGAGCAGGCCGACCACCTTCTCGATCAGCGCGGTATGTTCAGTGGTCAGCAGCGCAAACACGCTCGGTAGGGGTATGTATTCCAAGGTGAACGAGCGGACACTGTCATAGACGGGTCCACGGGAGTTCGCTACGCCCGTTAACCGTAATACAAGAATGGTTGGCCAAGATGGAGGGTGGGTAGCTAGGTGAATAGTGTTGTATTGAACGAGGGGGTGTCGGCCGATCCAGATGCCAACTCCCCTCCCCTTCACCTCCCTACGCGGCTTGGGTATGAGAGTGGGGTTATCCCTGGGCTGTCCCAGTGGCACTTACCATCAAACTGCTGGCACAGTGCGTCCAGGTTACGAAGCACCTTATCGAGGACGGTCGCGTCGGGCATCTGGCCCAGGGCCCCCGCCAGGGTCTGGACGATAGGTTTCCAAGGTTCGTTCTGCATGGGTGGGAACAAGAAGAGCGGTAGAGGGAATGGCTGAAGCGGACTAGTGCGGAATGGGTGGGGAGTCGAACTTGAGACAAGAGGGAGGGAGGGGGGAGGAAGGGAATGAGTTAGAGCATGCTGGCCCAAGTAGACTGAATACCTGCGGTGTGAGAAGGCCGTAGTTAAACGTTCGCGGTACCCTCACACAGGTGCCGAACGCCAGCGACTTGCAAACCCTTCGGCTGAACCAGTGCCATGTTATACCGCGTATCCTAAAGCCGCTGGCCGCCAGGTTCAGCAGCTGCCCGCCATGGTTAGACATGCACTGACCATTTCCTGCAGGTTCGTCCGGCTTGTCTTAGAGAGAGGCTGCGCTGGGCGGGCGGACGGCTCCTTGGGTTAATAAGATAATACACGTGACATGGGTTGAAGCACCCACGACAGTGGGTGCCAACTGAGGGAGATTAGAGGATCTCCGAGCTAGTTTGGAATCTCTAGGTGCTCGATTGACCAGACTGCCCAATGTGGACCGTTGATCAAGACGCTCCTCCCCTTCGCATTACCGCTCACCATTCGTTTGTATTTCTCCCTAATTCCAGTCGGATCGTGACCAAAGCCACCAGAGCCCTCCGATCCTCCCACCGATTTTCCACCTTCGTATCGCCAGCGTCCCACGTTCGATAGCAATAGCACGCACATCATGTCTTCCGGAATCGGCAACGTAGGTGACTCCAATCGCGTACTGGCAGCCGGTGCGTACGCATGAACGCCTCCAATACGCCCGGTCGCTTACCCAAACCGCCTGGACGACGTGCGAAGCATCGTACACGGCTTTATCTAGGAACAGAGACTAACAGTGTCATTTTTCCGTTTTGCTCTACCCACCCTGGTCACCTCTCTCCTCCCCTTCCTCCTGAAATTAGACCGCTCTGGCCTACGCCCGTCTGTGGCACGTCGTCGACGCCCGCGGCCAGGTCCTCGGTCGGCTATCCTCGCGGATCGCCACCACGCTGATGGGTAAACACAAGCCTATTCACAACCCGGCCGCCGACTGCGGGGACTACGTGGTCGTCATCAATGCACGCGACGTGCGCGTCTCAGGCAAGAAGGCTGACCAGAAAGTTTACTATCGCCACTCAGGCTACCCTGGCGGTCTGAAGGAGATCCCGTACTCGCGGATTATGGAGCGCAACCCCAGCGAGGTAAGTTAGCTTTAATTATACATCCTTGTTTTTTTTAGGTGGCCAGAGATGATTGGGTGGTGAGGATTATGCCGGTCTTTAGACGGGGAGCATTGGAGCTAACGAGGGGGTATCTGTCTAACCATCTCTCAACCTGGCTCCTTGAATTCCACCCTCTTGCCTTGCCCACACACTATATAATGACAGATCATCCAGCGGGCGGTACGCGGCATGCTGCCTAAGAACCGACTGCGGACACCCCGGATGGACCGGCTGCATATTTTCGCCGATTCCGAGCACCCCTACCAGGCCAACGCCACCAAGATTTACGACCAGAAGGTGCCACTGCCATGCTCCCCCATTGAATAGGCGTGGCGAAGGGAACCGGTATCCCTGCGGGCAGACTGACTGCTATTGCTACGACGGCTCCGTAACGTCCAGGTGCGGTGGTCAGCACGTACGAATAAACGTCTCGATGTGCAGTAGCGTTAATTGTGGACAACTTGACCCTTCTGTGTAGTTCTACACCCCTCATGTAATGGGGGAAATATCAAATATTTCGGACAAGCTCAATCTGAGCAGGCAGAACAAACATAATGTACGCAGGTAGAAATTGGAGGCATTCGCCCTTGGCCCCACTGACGAGCCTAATGATGGTAGACGCGGGGTGCATTATTGAAGGGAATGGGTTTTCCTAAGTTTAGCCGTCCCTTGCGGAAGAAGTTACTATGGTGCCACGCTATTGCAGGGTGTGAGGCCGTAACCTCACACCCAACCAACCAAGACGGGTCAAAACTACTATAGAGCTGTTTAGCGATCAGCGCTAATTAGAATTAAGGTCTCTGTAGGGTTTAAGTTATACCCTGCATCAACAGGGATACAGCCTTCTATCCCGTTCGATGGCGCAGCAGGGCGCTCACTGCTTACAATGTACTCTCACTTATGGAGGTACCCCGCCCTGTTAAACCCTCATAGCTAAGAACACCGTTGGGTGTCGTCATGGTTTCTCCTTGGGCGCACCCCGGTTGCCACAAACACTCTTCACCGCTTCCCCTCCATTGGACCACCATTTTTCACCCGCTCACCACACCTTTGTCAATTCCACTTCCCTCCTACCGTGTATTGCGATCTCCGCCATGCTGTTCGCCCAACGGTCCCGATTGATCCCACAGCGGCTGACGAGCCAGCTGGTGAGCCGACTTCGCACTGGGCCCACATTCCGCCACGTCACTCCGTCCATCTCTAACCCGGCGACTCGCACGGTCGCCACGTTACCCCGGGGCTCGATCCCACCCGGCCCAACCCTGGGGCTCCGCCACCTATCCACCGACAGCCGGTGGCGTGCGAGCGGCCTGAACATCGACATTGGCGACCGGCGTCTCCGGCCGTTCCTATACACCCTCGCGGCCGTCTTCGTGGGTTATGTAGGCATAGTCTTGTACAACTACCGTCAGACCGGCGAATCAGTATCGATGTACCCGCGGTCGGTTCGCATCCCGCTCCGTGAGGCGCTTGTCTTTCATAAGCATGGATCTAATATCGATCTGACGCGGGCCATTATTTCCTATGAGAAGGCCCTCGTCGAACTCGAACAGTATCCGGAGTACCGTGAGAACCCCAACTATCTGACGGGTATCCTGTATGAGTACGCCGATGCTTTGGCCCAGGATCAGCAGATCGATGAGGCCGTGCTGGTGTACGAGCGCCTGCTCAATGCCTGGCTGGGCCCGCATGGCCGGTCGAATCCGCTCCGGGTGGCCACCGCCTGGGCGTCCGGTAAATGGGAGCAGCCGACGGCTGGTAAGGCCCAAATGACAGGCAGCGTAGAAGACGTACGTGAGGCCGTCCGGAAGGCCGTCACGGTCCAACTACACCTCGGCGACCTTCTGGAGCGTATCCGCCAGCGCAACAGCCTCCGTATCGGGGTTTGGTCGCCCAATGCTAAACCCACACCTCTGACCGAGTACCTGCGTCGGTCCGAAGAGGCCTACGAGTGGGCGGTGAAGGTGTGCCTACTGGCCTACGGCCAGTACCTCCGTGAAAAGGACCCAAATGCCGTCTCAGCGCTCCCGCGGCCGGCCGTCCCGTTACCCACCACGGCCGTTAAAGGTGAAGAAGATGGCAGTGCTGACATGGAGTACTCGGCACTAGCCGCCGACGCTGGCTCCATCTTCGAGAATATGCCCGTAGTGCCCATGGACGCCGACCGGCTGCCACCGTGGCTGTCCTATCGTGACCTGGGTGGCGCCTTAGAGGCCCTAGCCCTCTTTTACGCCGAAGCCGGGGAACGGCCCCGTCTGGCCTTCGCGATGCTGGCCAACGTCATCGAGCTTATCGGTCGACAGGATCCTTGCCACGCCTCGGTGCTCATGGCCCACAACGCTCGGATCCTCAATGACCACCTGGATAACCCCAAAAACGCCAAGCACTGGCTTGAACACGCCCTTGACGTTGCCGAACCATACCTCCATACCAACAAGGAGTGCGCCCAGAACTGTATCGCCAGCTGGCACAGCTATGCCACCCTCTTGGAGCGCATGGGGCAGCTAGAACCCGCCCTGCGGTATTACCGCAAGACGCTGTTCTATGCCACCAAGCGTAAAGATGCCGCCGTCGGGTACCAAGCGGATCAAGACGCCCGTCGTGTGCAAAAGGCCATCGATGAGGCGGCGGCCCGGCCGAACGAAATGACCAAATAGTCGAGTCATGCGTGTGAGGGCGATGATGACCCCCTCATAGTGGCGGCGGGGGAAGAAAGAGGAGGAAGGGGGGGGGCGAGGATCCCAGTTGTTTTCGTAGCAGTTCTACTAACCACTAAAAAATAGAGCATGTGCTTCAATGGTTAGCAGGTTGTCAAAGCCAAACTTATATTATCATCCACTCTTTACTACAATTGTCGAAAATGAACCCAGGTGACGTGGGGCCGAGTGGGCCAGGGCGGTTGAGACTAGGAAAACACAATTGACAGGGTTTAGTAACCAACTGTGGGCTATCTGGTTTCCATTTTAAGGAGTTTCAATTACCTCTGATTGACCGTTCTGGGCCACCTCATGATCTTAGAAGCTGAAGCATTCTTTCGTGCCGCCTACATATACGTGATGATCCTGCCGGTGGCGACCTGCAAATCGACTTCTTAGCTGCTCTCTATACCGCAGTGCCCTATCGTAATTAGCCAACTGGACCATGTTTGTGGTCGGTATAGCCCCGGGCCACTGATTAATTGCCCCCTAACCTTAGCCTTGCCTTTCGCAACCTTTAGTAGTAATTGGCTAATTGCCTTCCTGTCCCTAGCCTTGTTTACGACACTACTCGTTAGGTGATTGATTGCTGCCCCGCCTTACATCCGCTTCTTGTAGAATGGATTGCATCCCTGCACTTTGCTACTAATTCATTCCCTAGCCACTCGTGGCTGCCTGTAATATGACAGTCATCGACCAATTACTGTACGCTGCACATATAATTACCTCTCTATGGCCATTGGATCAGCTACAGTAAACCACCATTTCTTCTAAACTTGCTTTTGGCACATAGACGATGCTACTTACCCCGACCCAGCTGAATCTAACGCTAGTCCCTGATCTCCCGAGCTTAGCCTCTATGTTATTCGTACCACGGTATCCGCCCCAAAATACTATGTACTGAAGCTGTGGGTCAGCTCGTTTAATATCAATAGTGCCTAGTTTTCGCGTTAGGCAAAGCTTGAGGCCCCAGGCGTTTGTACCGGAGGGAAAACTACCCTAGAGGGAACCAGGGCTACTAGCCAATGAACTGAAGACTAATGAACGAAAAGACGAACGGATTGCAGAATGATGTAAACGGTTGTGTATGAGGGCTTAAGCTATCGTTTATTGAGTAGCGACCCGGAAGGTCATTAATATTGAAGGGTGTCCGGCATCCTTCGTAAGGGTTATGACTTGCGTTAGGAGAAAATCCAAGGGCGATAGGGCTTTACTTCCATCAACCTTCTTCCTCATAGTTGATGTGGTAGCTTGGTAGCTGCCTTCATATTTGCCTGGGCGCTAGCCCTGTCTCGCACTAAAAGGATAGAGGCGGCAGTGTCTGTCAAAGAGAGGATACTGTCCAGCTGATCAGTAAATTTGGCGTCGCCATAAAGGAGCATGGAATAGAGTAAGGGTTAGATAAAGGAACGATGAAGCTTAGATAAAGAAGAGAAAGAGCTAGAGGTGTAAAAACTGATCGGATCAGTAGCTTAGGGCACCGTAAGGTTGGTATCATAAAGCCCGTCAATGTCAGTTGGCGAGTGTAGGAAGTGTACGGAAGGCAATTCAGACAAAGGTTACCATTGTTCAGACTGTGAGCTTCCGAGTACAATAATGCAAGTGGGTAGCAGGACGAGGAGTTGAGATAAGAGTGATCGCTAAACTAAAGCCGTCATTAGTTCGGGCGAGATGGCGCTATAGAGGCTTCAAGTACGCAACTCTTGGTCGCTGGTCTGAGCGACCACACAATCTCTGACATATTGGCAAGGGCGGTCGAAAGAAAGCAGTGGGTGATTTTTGATGTTATTATATTTATACCTACGTATACCCCATTTCCGTAGCTTTAGATCATTCCAACTCGAATGATTTCATGTTAACATAGCTACCCCGATGGACACCACCACATAAGCCAATTCCTGTAGCTCCATATTGTCCTAGTCTTAGCACTCCTCATTACCTCCACTCCGGCCAACCTCATTCGTCTTGGCGACGAGTCCGTTGGTACACTGATAATCATTACCGACTGTTACGAGCACCACCCTGAGCTTTGCGTTTGCCGAAAACACAACAAAGAAGTCTTACTCAACTTGGCCCGGTAATTCCTGAAGACCCTTCCTCTTCCCTTTTTTTTTTCTACTTTATAATATGCATGGCCTTGCACGGGTTTCCCCCTCCTTCCATTTCTCCTCTCTAATCAAAACTGCAAAACTCAGTCTCAGTAGCTTTGCACATATACCAATGTAATCAAGAGGCTTTATTCCCAGCACCCATCGGCTGATGGGCTGTTTATTTAAATATTAGTCCTCGTCCAACCGTTTAATAGCACTGCAGGCACTAAAATGTGGCTTGGGTCATCGGGAGAAGATAGTTTTGGTGTTGACGGATTGAAATCCTCAAGTCTCAAAGTAATACCTTCATGGACTACTATTTTTTCAGCACCCCAGTACAATCCCATCATATTCAAATAAACTAATAGATCTTGGTTGGGCGGCCAGCACAGGTTGTTATAGACTTGTAGAACCCCGCGATGCATAATGTATCGCCCAAAACGGCAGAGACTAAAAAAATAATGATATTATTATACTGAGTTGAATCAGGGATTGAAAGGCTTTCTTATTATGAAAATTGGGCAGCACGGGGGTTGCCAAGGTCGAGTGGACAGAGCGGAGGTAGGAGGGGGGAGGGAGGATGAAGTGAGAGGAGGAAGAGGAGAAGGGGGGGGAGAGAGAGAAATGTGGTAAATAAGAAATGAAAAAATAAATGTGCGAGATGAAATGAGGAGGGGGGGAGGGTGGAAATGTGTGGGAAATTAAGGAGAAGCGACTCGAAGAGATAAGAGAGGCCACTGAGAAGTACAAAGAAAAACGACGCAAAGAGAGTAGAAGGACCGACCAGGCACGGTGGGAAGGCACCTCAGTTGCCAAAATTGAAGCCGCCCTGGGGAGCGCTAACGTTAGACTGGAAGGCAAACTCGCCCGTCTCGTCGTTGACCTCAGGGTTGAGCTCATCGTCCTCCTCGCCTTCGTCCTCGTTGTAGTACTTGTCGAT
Organism: Tieghemiomyces parasiticus; assembly: GCA_027575765.1. Classification (NCBI taxonomy): domain Eukaryota; kingdom Fungi; phylum Kickxellomycota; class Dimargaritomycetes; order Dimargaritales; family Dimargaritaceae; genus Tieghemiomyces; species Tieghemiomyces parasiticus. The sequence goes on from JANBPT010000530.1 coordinate 13,649, forward strand.
GATGGAGTACGACTTCTTGTAAATCTCCAAATTGTCGTGCACCTGCAGGTTGTGGATTTTCTCCATGCCGCCGGCTTCCTCAATGTACAGGGAGTAGAGGTTCGTCTCCTCGTTGCGCGTCTCCTTGTCCAATTCGCCCACCTTGAGGATGTTCTCGAGGCCGTCCAGGGCTACCTGGATAATCTTGTTGTCCATGGAACCCAGCAGGTCGCACAGCGGCGGAATGCAGCCTTGCTCCACTAGGTAGCGGATAATCTCCGGCTTGTTGAGGCCACCCGATGTGGCGTTGGAGATGGCCCAGCAGGCCTCCTTCTTGGATTTAAAGTCGCCATGCTTGAGGATGTGGATGAGCGGCGGAATCAGGTTGGCGTCCATGACGGCTTCAATCTGCGCGGTGTTGCCGGCCGTGATGTTGGAAATGGTCCAGCAGGCCTCCTTGCGGATCGCGTCACGCGGGCTGGACAGGAGGCTGAGCAGCGCCTGCAAGGCACCGCAGTTGAGCACCACCTGGGTTTGTGTGTCGTCGCCCGTGACAATGTTGCCTACTGAGCGTAGGGCCGGGGTCTGAACCGATGTCTGCGGGTGCATGAGCAGCTCGACAAGGCGACGCACCACGTTGGCGTCAATGACGGCCTGGATCTTCTCGTTGCTGCCGTCGGACAGGTAGGAGATGGCCCAGCACGCGTCCGTGAGGATTTCGTCGTCCATAGCGTGGATCAGACGAGCCAGGGTGGGCAGGGCCGGGGCGATAGAACTCCACGTCGGCTGCGGGTTCTTGCCACGGCAAAAGTTAGATAGAGTCCAAGCGGCGTTACGCAGCATGGAGATCTTGTTGTTCTCGGCCAGGAGAGTGGTTAGCGGCTGCAGGGCATTCGTGTTGAGGACGAAGTCGCGGCAGCGCGGACTGTCACCGGCAATGTTGCCCAGGGCCCACACGGCCTGCTCGCGTACGTCTGTGACGGGGCTGCTCAGTAGCTCGACAAAGATGGGCACGGCACCGCTGTCGATGACGACCTGGGTCTGCTCGGAGGTACCCGAGGCAATGTTGGTCAGGGCCCACGCGGCCTCGAACTGAATGAGGGAGTGCGGGGACCGCAGGAACTGGACGAAGCGGGGAACCACATTGCAGCTGATGACTTCCTCGATGGGCGGGTTGCGCTCCTTCGACAGCAGCTTGCGGAACTTGGTGGTGGCATCCAGCTGCTCGTCAGGGTTCTCAGACATGAGGGCCTGCACCATAACCGGAAGCTGAGCGTTGAGCTGCTCGGCGTGGGCGGACACGGCGGCTTCATCGTCTTCGCTGTCGGTCAGGTCGGGCTGGGACACCAGGTTACGCTTTTTGGCGATGGACTCCTCGCGCTTCTGCTTGCGGATCTCCACACTCTGCTCGTCACGACGGCGGCGGAGCTCATCGTTCTTGAACAGGCCCTTCGACTTGTAGGCGTTGCGGCGGTGCTCTGGTACACGACTATCCATTTTGAAAGAGAGCGAACGAGACTGCGGCGGGGGACAGATCGGGTAGGAAGGAGGGGTCAAGAATGAACAGGGAGGGATAGCGGAGGAATGGTGGCGGTTAGAAGTTGGGAAGGGATGACTGCACGGATTCAGCGGATAGAAAAAAAGAAGGGGCGGGGCAGGACGCTATGCGGCGGGGGGGGGGAGAAAGAGGGTTTGGGAGTGGACCAACCAAGTACGTCAGAGGCTACGTCGACGAAGAGGTCGGGCTAGACTAGCCCCGGCCTACGCAGTAAGGAAACAGTGAGGAGCTGTTCTCTTCAGCGCAAATAAACCGTCTGCTCGTCCGGGCCCGAGGCCATTTCACCTCGACGCAATACACGAGAGGCCAGCCAAAACTGAAGAACAAGGGCGCCACAATGGGAAAGGGCACGGCCTCGGTAGCCGGCCAGTTGCGGTCGTAATATCCCGAAGGGGATAATTTCCCGCGGTGACTAGCTTCTATCTCTATGCCCCGTATCCATCTATGACTAACGGAGTAGCCAGGGGCCCACAGGAGCGGTAAAGAGATGGCCAGGTAAAGATGATCTAGATGATGAAGCCGCCAGCGTCCGAAGGCAACTGAGTCCAAGATCTAGTCAGCCTGGTAGGGAGCGAAAAGATAATTCTGAAAGGGGACGACTTACTTAGGAACTACGAAGAGACAGGTGAGCAAGGGAATGCGTTAAGTGGAGAGGGTCGGTGATGGCGAGGAAGAAGGGCTACGGACGAAAAGGGCAAAGTTAGTGACAATAATAAAGTGCGAACCGAGGACCAGACACGGGCGGAAGTTTACTGGGGAATAGCGGGTGAGTCGGAGGGGCGAGTGCGCGGGCAGGTGTAAGGACAAAGAGGTGGGGGGGGGACGGATACAACCAGGCAGAAAGGTTGAGGGCCTTAAGCATAGACAGAAAAAAAAGGCCCATGTTTACAGTGCGGCAGGGTCGTCGATGAAGGTCGTCGTGGTGAGGACATATGCATATGCTGCCTACCGTCAACGTTGCCTGCGGAGTTAACGGGGGGGGGGTCTGTGGAAGTTGGTTGGGAGGAAGTTAAAATAAAAAAATATCCACCAAGTAGAATCCCAAAGGTGGCGCCAGGCGGCGGGGTGGGACAGCCGGGGCAGGGCTGGTCGCTCTCGATGGTACGCATAGAGTTGAGGCGACCAAGCTGCGCAGCGGCCGCTAAGGTGCGTGAATACAGAATCCAGCTTCGCCCTGGTTCAGCCATACACAGGGCATAGAATCCGCTAGAAACGCAAAGCCCGGCCAAACTGGCGGCCAGGATCTAAGGGATGGACGGCGAGAGCACCCAGCCCTCGACCCCCACCGTTGTTTGGATGGCAAGTGGCTCATGGCCAGGCGGGCTGAAACAACAACACGAGTCCTGCACCTGCTCCGCCCTCCACAGATCCCCCCCCCACACATACACACACTCCCGCACCATCAAAGCTGTTGGCGGCGCTCCACTGGCAGGATCCCCTCCCCCCACGGGCCACTGAAGCAGAGAGTAAATGGTAGCTCACACCACAGTGCCGAGCGACAGGGGTGGGTCGGGTGGTAGCCATCCCCTCCCCCTTCGATTCCCCACCAATCGCTTCGAATCGACCCAGCTCCACCGCAGCCTCGCCCCAGGTGAGCAGGGTGTCCTGTGGGGGGGGGGGCAGCCCGGCTGGGGAAGAAGTGCCCAAAGCCACCACCGTGGTATGACGAGTTGCTTCACAAAGTACATGCGGCGCAGCACCGGTTGATCAGCCAGAGAAAATACTGGCCGAGAGGCCCTAATTTAAGTATGTTTAGAATGAAGGCTGAAGCAGAACATCCGCTCCAATGGATAGAGTTGTACATAGTGGTAAAGGGCGTTCGATGAAAATGAGGTACAAAACAGCAATAACAAAAAGAGGACGCGTTGTTAACATTCTAGATACAATTGTCCGCGGTCCTGTGGCCTCTGGAATCCCACTAGGCTATGAGCCGGGTCCGCTCGTCAGGTGTGCCAGTTTCCGACCGGTCGGCGGTCCCGCGGATGCGACGGACGAGCCGGTTGGTAGAGCTTGCCAGGGATCGAGCGCCCCGCACAGGCAGGTACGCCGTGGACTTGGCGGTCGCACGGATCCGGGTCCACACCGAAGCCTCCTCCGCACCGTTGTTGGCGGCGAGCGTTGGGGTTTTACAACCAGCGACCCGACGAGAATGGTTATACTCGGCTGTACAAATTTCGTCACCTGACGAGGACGAGGAAGATCCAGACCGGGCGCCAAAGATAAACCGGGTGGCCTGTTTGAGCCCTCGGCGCTCGCGCATCAGTAGCGAGCCCGATGGATAGATGCGATCGAGCCGGAGCCGGTGGCCCTGGTCCACTACGGTGTGTAGGCAAACCAGGACGGCGCCGAGTGAGGCCAGGGCCGTGGACGCTGCGATCATGAAGGCGATGATCTGCTGGTATTTGACGGCGTCTGAGACGGGCACGCCGCCCAGAATCTGCCCTGTCATCATCCCGGGAATCGAAATCAGGCCCATGATACTCATGTTGTTGAGCGTGGGCAGCATGGCGCTGCGCAAGGCCTCGACCGCCACGGGGCGGACGGCCTCCCACCGGGTAGCCCCCATCGCCAGGTAGGTTTCCACGCGCTCCTTGTGCTCGCTGACCGAGGTCAGGCAGGCGTTGAGGCCCAGCGCTGTCCCGGTCATGCCGTTGGCCAGGAGCATGCCCAGGGTCGGGATGAACTTGTACGGATACCAGAAGGGCGACGAGTTGAGTGCGTACAGGCCACCCAAGGATGCCACCAGCATGGTGCTGAGCGCGAACGACATGATCACTGTGAAGAACATGTTGGCGTGCCGCCGTTTGCACTTGGAAAACACCGTCTCATAGGTTGCCATGAGGATTAGGAAGCTGGCCATCAGAAAGACCAGAACGGGGTTGCGCGTCGCGAAGATGAACTCGAGCAGGTACCCCATAGCCGTAAGCTGCACCAGGCATCGGGCCGCCGAAATAAACAGCGTATCCTCCAGCTGTAGGCCCATGACAATGGAGATTAAGCCATCCACGAAAATCAAAGCTGAGGCGACGAGGACGTTGTACCAGCCCAGAGGGCCCGTTCGGGTACCGCCATCGTCCTTATCATCGCCCGGGTTGACTTTCGTATCCGTGGGGAATGCAGTTAGGCCCCGGCGGTGGAGACTGAAACCGGCCGGGTCATCAAGGTAGAGGAGCACACTGTCAGCACCCATCCCGGGGTCGTGGGGGGGCATGTGCTCCCACCAGGGCTCGGTCGATTGAGGCCAGACTACTGGCGGGGGTGCGGACGGCGGTTGGCAGTTGCATATGGCGGCAGAGGGGAGATAGCTATCCCTTGGCAGAGTCAGCGGGTTACGCTGGGCTAATGAATCCACCTCGGTCCGACGGGCGCTAACTGCGTTGCGAGGCTGAGCGACGAAAACCAGCAGAAGGGCGACGAGTAGGGCCGCTGAGCGAGGAGAAGAGGTCAACCGCCCCTTACCGCGGGGGTGACCGGGTTGTGGCGCGCCAACGCATTCGGACATCGCTGACGTAGCCAAACGGATCAACCGGCGAGCCGCAGGTGATGCGTGGGGGATGCAGCAGGAAATTTATGCGCTGCTAACGTGCTGCGTCAGCAGGCTGGAGGGGACGTGGCGTCTTTTAGGTGATGTGCAGAGGATTTGGTGGGCCGCGGCGGAAGCCTGGGGGGAGAGAATGCGGTCAAGAGGGATACGCACAATGCAGAAAGTGGACCTAAAAAAATGTGCGTGCGCTTGGGCAGTGAGCCCGAGGCTGGAATATACAGAACAAAAATGTGTGGGCTGGTAAAGAGGATACGTTCAGCGGAACTGACGACGACAACGTGGACGTTAAAGGCCGAAAAACAGGATAGAGAGAGGGAGGAAAGGATGGCCCTGCAAACAACCAACGGAAACACAAAAGAAACGCAGCGCACGTATGAGCGTGCGAGAGACAATCAGAGGCGAGGTGTAAGGGTGAAATCCTAGCGTCAAGTGGCGAATGATTGCGCGGGATAAGGTCGCCAGCAATAGGTCGACGAAAGGGGCCCGCGGGGGGTTTAGGTGGTCGACTGTGGAGTGGACGAGCGCCTGCTGCCTACGAAACTAGAACCGCGGTCAGGTCAAACTAGGGGGGGAGGCTGATGAAAAGGGCAGTCTTGGTGAGTGATTTGTAGCTGGCAGGGAGTAGGTGTTAAGGAGGGCAGGGCGATACGGCGGTTGTGGGAAGTGAAGGTCGGCGCGTCTTGGCTCAGACACCATCAAGGGTCCAACCTAGGAGCGGGGTGGCTAGTTTATAAAAATTCCGGAACTAGGGGAAGACCCAGGGGCGTGGTGGGGATTGGTGGAATTACGTGGAGTCGGAGTCAGGAAAATGTACTGGCAGCGGGTGGGAAATCTGTCTTGCGACGTCTGGGTAAGTGGAAGACTCGTCGTCTCCTTACGTTGGGGTCGGGAGCGCTACAGCTGGACGGGTGGAGCCGAGAGACCTAGAGTAGATAGGCAAGGGGTTGTCTGCAGATGCCTGTATAGCACGCCTTTGGTACCGTATGTTTTACGCAGTCTATCTGGATCCTCGTATCCCCGGGTATATGTCGATCTGCTCCACGGCGCCATCAATAGTGACAGTCAAGGAGAGGAGGCAAGAGGGAGGGGCAGCGATAATTGTGACTGGGGGGGGGCAGGGAGTGACAATGCGTCATGAGCTGGGACGTCACGCACGACATGGAGAGGGCGGATACTAGAATATAACAAGCCCAATTACATCTGCTGACGACATTTGGGAGTTAAAAGATATATCCAAGGTAGCCCATACTGGTTTGTACACCTGCTTAGCTCTCTTCGTAGGCCTTGGCTACGGTTGGTATCGTCCCGAGTGCACCCAATCGGAGATGGACCAGCGGTGGGTCGACCGCTGCAGTGAACCCGCACGTAGCCCACGATCCATATCTCCCACTATCCCGGCCGCCGGGGTTAAGTGCATGGCAATCTACCCTAGCATAGCCCTGTTTGCGAAGAGATAATACCCTGCATAGCATAGACCCCAACGGACATTGGGAAGGCGTTGTCTGCGCACCACGGCTAACGGCGTGTCCCATGCCGCGCAACGGAGTATAGACTTGGCCATCAGAGGATGCGGTCGAGCTCCATCGTAACTGAACCGAGGAAATCTGGTCGCTTACGGTCGCCGCGGGCGTCTAAAGCTGTGACCAAATGGAAACGCCGGCCGCCCCCTATAGCGCGGTAGGCTCTATGAAAGGCTCGGCCAGACGGCACCAGCAATGGTAGGGGTATGGAATGTACGATGGGCCTGCAATTTGCTTTCCACTGGGATCGTGGGGGGGGGGTGTGTGCGGTTAAGACTGGAATGCTGGGTGGGTGGGTGGGTGGGGGGTCGAATGAATACCCTCTAGACTGTTAGCCACGTTGTAAGGGGTCTGAAAGCGTGGAGTGGTGGGAATTGTCAGCAGAGAATGTTTACAAGCTTACATGCCAGCCCTACAAGATCTGTGGGGGGGTATATTCGTGTACATTAAGAACCAGTTGCAGTCCCATACGGCAGGATTCTGGGACTTGGTTATGAAAACCCGCGCTTGTTGCCGGGTCTGGTAGGCAATGGCGTACGGATACTCGATGTCACTGATCAATATCTCAATTTCATAATTTATACCATCACACGCACATAGCTCCTCCTAGCAGTAATGGTGAGAACTCTGAACTATTTGGCGTGTCATCCTATCGATCACGGCCAACGGCACTCGAAATAATACTCACTTGCATAGGTACGGCGGACCAAAAGTTTAATAAAAGACCTGTAGAATCAGCCGTGACATGCGTCTCTGGACCCGTATTGCTTCAGCGTACCAATGCTCCGTGAGCGAGGGTATATATTAAATCAAGTATATTCGCCCAGATGTAAAAAGGAGGTGGAACACTATACCACTCAGTCGGAGTCCGAAGGCACATCGGTTATGTTGACTACACATTCGTATCTGAGCTATTGGCGGAAAGGGTGGCCATGCGCGGTGCGCGCCGTCGGGTTTACATGTATTTAATTTTTCTACCAGGACCCCTCGATCTAACGAATGAATACCAGAAGGTATCCGTGAACGGGGAATTTAGGAATGGATAACCGTCTGGCCACTTGACATGTTATATAGGTTATAGTTGGGTAGGAGGTTGATCCAAAATCAGTCTGTGGAACGGTAAAGTTGGGTACGCTGCTGGATCAGGAACGGTTTAGGCCAGACCGTGCTGATTACATTCCGATGATGACAATGTCATCGAGGCGGGGGGTTATTCCAGGGTACAAAGTACCGTCTAGTCGAATTTTACCCAATGATCATCTGGTATTCGTTTGGTAAAAGCCCCTATTCTCCCCCCCCCCACCTGGCGTCTGATGAGGGCCTGAGGCCGCGGGTCGGGCCGTTGGAAGGTAGACTACAGTACGAAGACGGGCATCGTCAGTTGCAAGTGCCCGTGAGACCAGCCGAAAAACATACATGCATGCACGGAATGTCCATCCATCAAGTGGTCGCATCTCTGCCCTACATACCATTAATGGGTCGTTCTCGCACTCGGCTGGCCAGTCGGATAACGGCTAACCCCAAAGGATATCTGGCTTGGCACCTAGGGTAGTATTGGGTCCTTGGTTGTGGGAATGTGACATAGCAAGGGAATACGATCCGTCATCGTTCTCAATAAAGAATCCAACTGCCTGCCACGGACGGACCTGTAGTTCATGACATAATTTACTTGAATTGGATAAAGCCTGCCGTTCAGATATACTGTTTGTTTTCTATTTTGATTGATCCTAACGTCCCTCCCGTTCGCAGTCCAGAACCTATACTCAAAGTGCCATGGCAGGCAGGTACGTAGGGGGTTCCCATCAAGCCAAAGGTAGGCGCACCCTGCTAGACCACGTTCGTTTTTGCAGCCTCTCAAGTATACCCTTCACGCGTAAAGTGCACCCTAATGGCATAACCCCCCCCCCTCCCAGTACCTCTGTCTGCCTAGCAGATCCTGCTGGACTAGGTAGTAGAGCAACTGGGACCGACAAGACGAGTATGAAGCCCTAGCTCGTTGCCAAGCTTCTCCGGCTATCTGCCAACCCAATTTAGCGTAAGCGTCAGTAGCATTTTGACTCCCTCGTCACTCGCGCATCCTCCTCCTTCCCATTCTGCAGTACCCAGTTCGTATTGTCCTTGGCCTCTGCCATCTGCCATTTGCATTCCAGTCGCACGGAAGTCAGCTTTCCCGCACAGTATCAGCGCCATCCCAATACCTGTCTCCATTCGCCCGTTCATCTCATCCCAATGAACAGTCCCTCGAGCTTCTGAGACGTTTAATTCTACCCTCACTCCCAGTTCAAACACCTCTGCGTGCCATTCGCCCATCATGTCTGTCGCTGTAAGTGCCCATCCTGTGCCAGGCCTTAGGCTGGCTGTAGCATTCGGGACCGAATTCTCAAGTCTCGTCACATCACGCATGCGCTGCCAGCGATAACACCAAGCACGGTACTAACCTCATACTGAATACTGGCCGCTCTCAACGCCGCCAAATACCATATACTTATCCCTATTACAGAGCCTGTTCGGGTTCGGCTCACCCGCTGACGTCCAAATCCTCTTCACTAGCCAGCAAGAACGGCAAATGGTCGACGTGCGCGTCGATAAGGACCGTCGGGAAAAGATGCCGCTCTACTTTGACGGCGAATCCGTCACGGGCAAGGTGAGTTTCCCCTCTTCACCACCAAGTCGTGTAGAACCAGGTCACCTTCACGAAGTATGGGCGGCACGGTGAGGAAGGCTAACTCTACGGCTTTCGAATGCGCGCTCCCTTCCGCTTTAACCCCTCACCTTTCTACAGGTAGTCATTCGCGTCAAGGACGGAAAGCGGCTCGAGCACAACGGGATTAAAGTGGAGTTTGTGGGTGCCATTGGTAAGTGCATTGGGCAGATAGAGGGGAAGGGGAGCCCTGGCAAATAGTCCATAGATCCCGTCACACCAGCACTTCATGGGTCCCTCTAGCCGTATCCCAAGGCGACGCCCGTTCCACCGGATACCTTATACTCACCGGTGCACCCGAGTACCTCGTTCCGCCTCCCACCCACCCCTTCAGAACTCTTCTACGACCGGGGCAACAAATATGAGTTCACTTCGCTAGCCCAGGAACTTGCAGTACCCGGTGAGATGCGCCAAAACACCAACTTTGAATTTGAATTTAAGAATGTCGAGAAGCAGTTTGAAAGCTACCACGGCATTAATGTTAAGCTAAGGTAAGTACTGCCGACTGATTGCGGTTGTAATAGTGCGGTCCGGACAGGCGAGTATCGAATAATGTGAAAGGCTTTCACTTGGTAGCCACGCGCCTCATCCCAATTTTCAACGCCTGCCCCCTCCCCTCCACTTCCCCTTTGTATTATTACCCGCGGCGCGTACCCAGATATTTTGTGCGGGTCACGGTGGCCCGGCGGTTCGGCGACCTCATCAAGGAACGCGACCTGTGGGTGTACTCGTACCGCATGCCCCCGGAGATCAACAACTCAATCAAGATGGAAGTGGGTATCGAGGACTGCCTCCACATTGAGTTTGAGTACAATAAGTCCAAGTACAGCCTCAAGGATGTAATTGTGGGCAAGATTTATTTCCTCCTGGTGCGTATTAAGATCAAGCACATGGAGTTGTCCATCATCCGCCGCGAGACTACCGGCGCTGCGCCTAACCAGTACAACGAGAGCGAGACGATTACCAAGTTTGAGATTATGGACGGGGCACCCGTGCGAGGTAAGTGAACGTCAAGACAACGGGATAAAGCCAATGATGGGGAGGTGAAGCAAAAGAAGAAGGTTGAACGCCTTCTCAGCTTCCATCTTTGTGTTTTACACGTTCGCGCCCGCCTAACATCTTCTGTGGGTTTATTTATCTATCCTTGCTACTCACCCTACTCTCCTTCACCATCTAACTATCCAGGCGAGACCATCCCGATTCGCCTGTTCCTGGGAGGTTTTGAGCTGACCCCGACCTACCGTGATGTGAACAAGAAGTTCTCGACGCGTTACTACCTCAACTTGGTCCTCATTGACGAGGAAAATCGGCGGTACTTTAAGCAGCAGGAGATTACCATCTTCCGTAAACCTGAAGGCCAGATTGTAGACGATGACGAGGAAGCGGAGCAGGCCCAACAGCAGCAGCAGCAACAGCAAACCCAACGTGCCGCCCACCGGGAACCTCTTCCCTCCGTGTCCTCGTTCCGCGGGAACGACTCGGAGGCCCGGGGTGGCAACCACGGTACTACTACTACTTCGGGGGCGTCCGCGGACCACCGGAATGACGAACCACTAGAGGGGGAGAGCGACCCGCCCGCCCGGGCCCGGTCCCCCCTGCCGAGCCGGGACCCCCTGGGAAACGACCCTAATACGTCAGCCGCCGCAGGATATCAGAACTCCATGTCACCTGCGACCACGACGACGGGCCCCATGGCCGAGTTTTAGTCTTCCCTCTCTCCCCCACCCACCCTCCCTCCCTCTCTTTCTCCCCCCATGGGTGCATGGCACCTGCCTTGTTAATGAGGTGGTATCTCTGTTCGAGACCATGGCCTCCTCCTCCATATACCTTGAACCACACACCCGTGCCACCGCTTCGTTACTTTCACCCCTCATCAACAACCATCATTGGTCTTCTTTTTTTATTACTATATATGTATCGGTCTATCCTCACCTCCACGGATCATTGGCACGTTTTTTTTTGTTGCCACTAGCCCAAATCTCTTAGCGTTCGCAGTAACGCCGTGCTATAAATCTTTATGCTTATATGATTTGGGAAATGGGCGGAACGCGAATCTGTCGATCCGTACCATATGTTGGTTACCAAACAAGTGGCTGTTACAGGCACCACCAGGCGAGATACCAAGGTAACAGTGGGCTAGTAGAGTAATACGATACGTCTTTATATATATAATAAGCAATGATGGACGATACACTGAACGACTCGGAAGGTCAAGTAAACAGAGTGGGGGAGCTAGAGCACAGTAGATCCAGCCTTCAACGATTAGAAAAGGAAAATATGTGTAACGATTGGTTAGATATCTGAGCAATGGATAACAGGAAGGGCATTAGTGACAAATGAACTTAAAAAAAAGGGTGAACAACATGGATTAACAGACGCGAGCGAGCGAATCTAGATGTGAAAATTAAAAAACTGGGGGAGTAGTCGAGGGTGGTTTCTACATGGCATTGTACAGGATGGGCTGAAGGAGAACCGGAAAAGTGAGGACGAATGGCTGGGGTTCGCCGGAATTAGAGGGTAACAGGTAATCGGTTAAGGGTTGATCAAGCTAGAAGACGGATATCGGCAGATCGAGTTGAGCTACAAAGACAGGCACACTTCCCTGGCGCGTCAATCCGGTAACAACGGTAAGAGTGGGGGTGGGCCAACCCGCCAACCCTACAGCGGGATTGGGCTCAGACACTTAGCGGCTAACAATAGATACTCCGCGTTTGGAAAGCTCAGCATCATCCAGCTGTGAAAACTCGGCATAACCACGGTAGAATTCCTCCTCCTCCTCATCTTCGCCCATATCGTCCCCGTTATCGCCATCCTCCTCGTCGTCGTTACTAGGGGAAGGAATGGTCACGGCGAGGCTGCCGAGTACGGCCCTGTACTTGCGGCGCACGCAATCGGTGACCTCCACAATCAGAGTGGCAGCAAGTTCGTGGCCGACAACCTGGTAATACTGGACCAACTTGAACCGGAGAAGGGGGAAACTACAAAGCGCGAATCGGGCTGGGTAGATATGGTCGCCGCATTTGACATTAACGGCATCCCACACTTCGGCGGGCATCTCGGCCGGGGGGACCGAGCCCAAGGCCGGGAGCCCCAGGTGCCGGCTAATGTCGGCGGTCACCAGACGCTTGCTTGGGTAGGCCGGGTCCTGCGGGGTGCGGAGGTACCAGGGAATCAGGGATCGGGCAGCTGGGGCGGAGTCCAATGCTGACGGGTGTGGGATGGATACGGGCACGAGCGAGGTGTGCGCGCAGCGGTCAAGGATGGGAGCAGCATCAGCGTAGTCCACCCAGGCGAAAGTGACAGGGTCCAGCAGCTGGGAGGGCCGTAGCAGATCGCCCTTGTACTGCATCTTGGGGCAGGCGTGAATATAGTACCCCATGGTGTAGTAGCGTAACGCGCGCAAGGCTACCGGGTAGGTCTCTCGTAGACGCCGGGTGAACATGGCCTCCCGGATGGACGAGTACTTGCCCAGGTTTAGGTGCTCATAGGCCGGTTCATAAAACAGGTAGACTGAGGACACGGATGTGGGCAGAATGTCAATGACGCCCACGGCAATCAAGACCCCGTCCAGCCTGTACTGTTGGTGGTAGGTGCCATAGGCGGTCACCCCGGCCAGGTCGGCGGAGAGGGCCGAGCCAACCATGGTGGGGCCGAAATCGGGAGTCACCGTAAAGGAGGATGGGGTGGACCCGAAGCTGTGGTGGGTTCCAGACGGGGGCGACAGTTCGTCATCTGAGTCAGCAGGGTCAGCCGAGACGTAGGGCCACTCGGCAGCGGGCAGGTGGGCGGGATACAGGGCGTCGACGGGTAAGGAGCCATCGAAGGGCTCAAGCTTAAGTGGACTCGCCACCAGAAAACGGGTGTAGCCGTCGGGACCCCGGCGGGAGGGGTCGTCGTTGTGTACGTGCTTCTGGTAGCGAAGGTACACGTCGTATGATTCGGCCTCGTACCGGGCCGGCACGGTTTCCACGGTCAAGCGCTGCAGAATGTCAGGGTTCTTGGTGTAGTCACTGCCGTCCAGGACACATTGGTCAAATGTGGGGTACTGACGCATGTACATATTGTTGGGGTCTACACCGCGCTCGCGCCGGGGCGGGAGGCTGCCCAGCGGGAGGGGGCCTGTGGGGAGTGGTGGGCGACGGGCAACACTGAACGCGCTGCTCTTAGCGGGCGGAGTGCGCAGAAAACGGTTGACCCGGTTGACTGTGCGGCGGTTGGAGCGCGAGGGTCGGTACTGGTCGACACGCAGACGGATAGCGTAGGGGTTGCAGCAGGAGTTGAACGTGTCCCGCCGATACAGGGACTGGCCCGACCGCCGCCAATTACGGTTAACTAGGGTCTGGTAGTCGTGAGCGGTGAGACTGTTGGCGTGCATAATGTACTGGCTATAAGAACGGTTCGGGGTCGAATAACTGCACTTGTCGTACTGGTACCATTCGCCAGGGATGACCTCGCTGGACGGGAGGGGTGGCGATCCCTGGCGGGTTGAAAGTGGGGCGGGAGGTGGGTTTTGAGTCATGGTGTACGGTTCGGGGGTATTGGCTTTGGCGGCTGGTGGTCGGAGGAAAGTGGGAGGTGGCGAGCCAAATGGTTTGCACGCGAAGACCACGGTACGCAGGTAAAGTGGGGCTTGACAAGGGAAGTCACAGTGCGGACGGGGGACAACAGGGGAACTAGGATAATGGCTGGGCCGATATGGGTGACTAGCGGGGGGAAGGGTGAGACACGAAGGCCAGACGAGGCCGTAGCGAGCCCTTAGAGGGAAAGGGAAGGAGCTGAGGATCGAAAAACTGTAGCAGTACTGAACAAGGCTAAAGCCCAGAGGCCTTAAAACTATCCGACCAGTCAGAATACGCGACGGAACGTTTTATCTGGCACGGGGTACCAGGCGCATTTTTGTGTGCGTTTTCGTGCGTGGTAGGAGGAGGAGGCAAGTGTGGAGAATAGTGAGGGGGGTAGCAAAGATGTTAGCGGTATATCAGAGTTAAGTGAAAAAGGGCAATATTCAAAAATGACAAATAGGTTTAAGGAAGAAAGGTGTGGCAATCACAAAGACCATTCACTGGATGGTTAGTGGAAAAAAAAAAAGGCTCCAGCCGATGGGCGTCACCCAGGAAGGGGGGAATCAGGTGGGTTTAAATACGCCGTGGTGGCGGCTGCCGCTGTAGAGTGAGGGGTTGAAGCGAGAAAGGGGAGGAGGGCATTGGATCTGTACCACGCAGTGAATGCGGGGCGGACAGAAGTCCGTCCTTCTCCCCTCCCCCTTACTCCCCCCCTGCTAACTGGCGCGCGTACCTCATCCGCCTCCACCGCCCTCGGTGTGTATAGGCGATACGGTAGGGGGGGGACTCTGACCTAGCATGCATAGCGCCAAGCTATTTGGAGTGCATTCAATCGACCGGATATTTTACAGACCCACCGGGCATACATCACTAAACGTCAGGCTGGAGAGGCCCTAGACGCGCCGGACGCATTGAACTTGCGGTGCCGCCAGCCCCCGCCTGCCTCTCAGACTGCGGGTGGGGAAACCGGTTTACGCAACGCAAGTTAAACTGATGCAATCAATCCGAAGGACGTTGCAGTTGGCGGACCCCATCGGACACACAGAGGGTGGCAAAGCGGGTTGTGCCATGGGTATCTAGACTTACCTACAAGCCGGCAGGCCGTGCAGCGATGGGCGGGGGCGGTAAACGAGATTTCTTCGGATACGGGAAGGGTCGGCAACAATAAGCGAATTGGAAGGCCAGGGGGGGAAAGCAGGGCGTCGACGAGGAGTCTAGGGAGAGAGTGGAAGGCACGGTGTGGGACGGCGGTGGCGATGCAGTCGGGTCACTTGCGGAAGCTGGTCACCTGAGGTGGGATGGCGAGCCCGAGACTGGCAGGGCAATGAAGCATACAGGAGCTGTAAGGGCGAGACAACAGGCAGAGGAGGGAGTAGAAGGTCCACGTTAGAATTGGCCAGGGAGGGCAGTGGGCCAATCCATGGGAAGGAGCAGGAAACATGGCAGGTATATATATGGCGCCAGCTGCATAGAAGTGGGGGGGCTGGTCTCCATCGGCAGCATGGATGAGGAGGGGTGGGCAGGCCCGCCAGCGGAGTCTGAATTATCACTACTCGCTAGACCGACGACGATTGGTCGCCGCGGTAACTGCAGGGGGAGGCAAGTCGGCCATCGAGTGTAGAAGCGGGTTCCGACTGCGAGCAGGGAGTTTGGAGGCTAGGCGGAAACTGAGAGAGGACCTACCTCTAGCAAAAAAAGGGGGGACTACGTTGCCCTCAAGGAGAGCGGTTCGCTGGCGAGCGGGCAGAAGGGCAGGGCAGGGCAGGGCGGTTGGCTACGTTGGTGATATGGCGGCGGGTCATTGGCGTAGAAAAAATCGTCAAGCGGGGTGGGCCACGGTGTCAAATGTACAAGCGAGGTGGGGTGAGGTGAGGTCATGGCGATGAGATCAAGGCGGCGGTAACTTAGTTAGACATAGAGTTAGGTCAGGCGGCTAGGTTGAGGCGAGAGGCGAGCACGAAGTCAATCCAGATGCAAGCAGCTGAAGTCTGCCCCTGGCCTACGCCGCAAGGGGCGTGTAGTAAACACGGCGCCCGGGCGTTGGCCACAGTAGATAGCCTGGGGGAGGAACAATGGGGATGGTGGATAATGTACAGGGTAACGCGGCGACGTGCCAGGTGGCGCTCTGAAAGGTGAGTCGCAGGCAGAGGAAATAGGGGCAGACGGGAAGCTGGAGCCGGGCCATGACGACATCGCTAGTGCTGGCGAGTGTCGTCGAGCTACGAGGCACCGGGCCCTAACGCCGTCGTCGACTAGTGTACCCACTCACTATCTACTTTCCCGCCCTACCCGTTTCAGTGAGCTTGAACAAATCGTAACGAAAGCAAACCACCATAAAAACGGGCGGAGGAAAAGCGAGTATTGATGGACAGTGGTGAAGCGTGGAAGAACACAAGGTCGATCTAGTCGTGCGGCCGGGCCATGCACAGCCTGCTCCTCGAGCGCGCCGCGTGGTCCACCAGCCTCACACTCCACATCGGCCGCAACCGACACTGTGGGTGGGAGTCGAGGGATCTCCGCCAGATGGCTTGGCTAGCGAATATAGTGGCATAGTGGGAGAGGGGCCGCCAGGAGGTGGCTTGAGGGCACCAGGCAGTAGTGCCGCTTGGGGGGGAGTAGCCACTTACCAGTCCAGGCAAACCTTGGATCGCTGCGAAGGAACGGGGGGAGGGCACACGGTGAGCTTTAGCTGATATGGGTCTGAGAGCGGGTAGTGCAAAGTAACCTGATGGCCTGATAAAGAGGCCGTGGGCAAAAATACAGTGTATGTATTCGTAATCGGGCCAATATGGGGGGGGGTTCAAGTGCGGCTGCGGGATCTTCCCTGGGTGGACAGAGAAGATGAGCGGGTCAGGTGCGGCTTGGCTGTGGGTGGTACCAGCGTGGTGCGTGGACAACTGTGGGGTAAAAAAAGGTGGAGTAGAAGAGAAGGGATGGACCAGAATTGCGAGGGAAGGGCGTGCCACGAGGGAGGGGGTGCGGAGGGCTGTGGAGGTAGTTAGAGCAATTGGTGGGGGCCAACTGAGTACAAAGAAATCTTGAGGATAGTCGGGGCAATAGCGCTGGGGATGACAGTCGAGAGCACCGCGGAGCTCTCTCTCTATATATAGAGTCCCCACGGTAGTAGTGCAGAGGGCTGAGCTCAGGGGACAGGATGAGGGAGAGAAGGGCCCGACAAGAATTGCCTGTACTGTAGTCGGTCAGCACGTAGTACGACCCAAAGCCGACAGGAAGGAAGTGTATTGAAGGGCGGTAGTGGGAGGTCACGATGGACACTGATGGCGAGAAGGTGTAAACACACGGCAGGCGAGTGACTAGGACATACCCGCTCAAAAAAAAAATCAGGGGGGAAAATGCTGGATACGAAAGTCCACCGGGGTAGCCAGCTGTCACTATCCAACCTCCCCCCGCCTTATTGTGAGCAAGTCGAGCCCGGCCTATGGGTCGCGGGCAAGGGGAGACGTTTTGGCCTGGCTAAGCTTCCAGAGGAGAGATGGGGTTAGACAACAGGCCAAACAGGGAGGTGACACGGCGGTCTATGGGCCAGGGGTAGATAGATGATAGCAAGCTAGGCGGGTCAGCGGGCCTTGCGCCTGACAGGACCGGTCGCCCCTAGCCGGGGGGGGGCTTACTACCGCACCGACCTCCTCCGGCTCCCCCGTACGAAGGCGGATCTAGGAATACGGAGCACGCCACTTGCGCGCATGCACGTGTCCTGGCCAGTTCTTCTGCTTCAGCCGGCAAGTATGTGCCCAAGTAGCAGCGACGTCTCCACACGTCGACCCTGCTGCTGGTATTGGGCCGGCCGGGCTTAGATGGGAAGGGGTTGCCTGTTGGCACTTTTGCTCGATCGGGTGCGTTGGTGACACGAGGGGCTTCTCCTTACACCCACGGCCTCAGTTTGACTCTTGCCAATATCAACCGGCACTCCTTTCGGTTCTCCATCGGTGGCAGTGGCTAACCCTTCCGTTGTCCCATTTCCAGTTATCCTTCAGATTCCAAGTCTCCGGGCATGTAGCGAAGCGCCGCCAATGGTTTATTCATGTCTTCCCCTCAACTGCTTCTTTATGCGGAATGTGTGGCGTGTCCATACCATATCGGACCAGTACCTCTTTGCTTACCCCGGATTATCTTTGCGCCTTTAGTGGCGAGAAACCATCTGCCACTCAGCCCGTTTTACCCACTATATCCAAGCTTGTGATTGATATTGGGGACCATTAGAACCATGGATTTGCTGGCTGAAGAGCCTCTCTAGACCATTGCGACGCAGCTAGCCACCCAGAGCCCCCTCCCTCTCTCTCACCATTCCCAGCAGCTGATCTCGGGACGGCTGACCGCTCGGTTCTGGGGCGCACAGCCAACCCTCACCCTTCCCAACTGTACTCGCTCAGACCTAATCAGCGTAAAGAGAATTGCAGGTTATTTTTACGTCAAACCCCGATGACTTCCTAGCGGTCCATCGTCCATCCTCTTTGCCCAAAAGGTTCAAAGTTCTCACCCTATAGCCAGCGTACGACCTCGATGTCACCTGTGATACCGAAGGCCAAGAACC
>JANBPT010000531.1:0-32045 GCA_027575765.1 Tieghemiomyces parasiticus
TCACGTGGTATACGAGCAGCGCGACCGCGACCTGATGCACCGCTCGTTCGAGGTCCCCGAGGGTTACGATGCGGAGAACGCCGAGGTCGAGTACGCTGACGGCACCCTCCAGGCCCGTGTCCCCAAGAAGAAAAACCTGCTCTCCTTCTTTTTCTAGGCCTCACCGTCGGCCTGCGCCACCGGTCTAGGTGTCCATCCATCGCCTTGTATTTATATATATCTCTATTTATTCCCCTCCTCTCCTGACGCCGCGCTGACTAGTCGACGCCCCACCACCCCCACGCTTGTATAAACGCCTTTCCTTCCCTGCCGCTAGTCACCCTCCCAGCTCTCCCACCGCGCCCGTTCCCTTATTTACCTGCTGAGTTGCCCGGGCATCCAGCGCTCTCTTCCAGTCCCCCAGTGGCACTGCGACAATAAATCTGTCATCCTTTCATTGTGTCTATGGTCGATTGGAGTACCTTCCCAATGTTAACCTCTTTGAATCATTGGCTGATGCTGCATCCCCGCCCCCGTACACCCCATGCCATAGCTTGGTCCCGATCAATGATGGCCTCCCTATTCGGCAGTCTTCCTTATCCAGGCTTCACGCTTTTATCCGTATCTATTATCCCCCCTTTCTTAACCTACTGTCCATCTATCCTGCCAATAGGAGCTCCATCCTCCTGATCTTCGAACATCCCTCCATCCCAGGCTCTGTCGCCTCCTGTCCTTTTAGGACCTTCTCTTCTCTCTACCCTGGCTCTGGCGGCTACCTAACCGCCCCTCTACTCATGCGGGCGCTCGGTCCCACCACGGCCTGTCGCCCCGGATTCCGCTAGTCCAGGCTGGCTAGTTGCTTGATTGATGCTGGCCACGATCCAAGTATAAAAGACCTGACGGTCGCCACGCAATAAACGACGGCTAACATCCAAATTACCAGTCCCCAACCCCCGTTCGACGCTTGAGGCTTGTTTAGTGTTCTAGTATGTTTAGGCCAACCACACTGTCCCCATGGCTGCCGGTAGACAACCAGCCCATGGCGACAAAGTCTCCTCGTTGCTCGCATCCCCACCGCCAGCATAGCAGTGTGCCGTCTAGGGGAGTGCTCTCAGGGAGTAGATGGGCTGCAACGAACTCAAGTGCAATCACTGGATAAGATGGGATCTAGACCCAGTGCCCGTGACGTTGATGGCTCAAAATGAGGGATGGGCCTTTCCTGCAATAGAGCCCCAGATTCGGCGTGAGAAACCGGGGGCCCTTGAAATTGACCCTCACATGCTCGGGTGCGGAGGAGTTGGGTTGGTTTTGCATTTTTCGCGTCGACCCGTACGCCCCACCGGCGCAGGCCACAGTACGGTGGTATTCTGGGGTCGTTTGTGACCACATGATGCGGCCGAGCTACCCGCCTCAGGGGGTGGCTGTTTACCGTAATGCGATAGTCATTTTATTCAGCCTGTACGATGGCCCGGATCCTCCTGCCCTCGCAGTCCCGCGCTTCACGGCACCTTTACCGAATGGTGTGACGGTCCCGCCAGAAACGCAGACGACGGAGCCGTGGCAACTCGGTTCGCATGAGGATTCATTTGCGGGTATAGTTGTTCATCGGAACAACCGGTCGATAAGGGCTCAGAGCATTGTTCGCAAGAAGTTTTCAATGGCCAGGTACGGGATTATGGAGAGCTCCGATTCCCTGGTGCGACTGGCTTTACCACTAGATCCCTTTCAGGTCGTCAGGTTCTGCGGATGGAAACCGTGGAAGACCTGATGGTCTAGCCTAGGTTCGTAGCAGCGAACTATAGCAGCAAGGGACCAGTTGGTCGTCACGGGCCCCAGTCAAGTCCATAGGAGAACTCCACGACGTAACGTTCCCCGTCAGTGGTGCTGGTCGTTAGGTAGGGCATGGCGAATCTGGCGTTTTACGTCTCGGTCTACGTTTGGGACTCTGTGCCGCACAAGGGTCGCAGTTCAACTGGCAGTACGAAGGACTTGGCCCAGGGGGCTAGCACTTGGTTAGGAGCGGGGGTCCCCAGCTGGTCTCAGGTCTTGGCCACCTGGCACTCAGCAACGCTAACTTATAGGATGCCAGACCGGCGACCAGCTTCAAGTCAGCCGAAACCCGGCTTATCCATGACCCCTTCCCCCCACTTGTTTATTGTAGGGTATTTACCGGACGGCTCGTCAGTTTCGACATACCTAGGGTCCATCATCACGCCGTTGGAGGGATATCCGGTACGATCGGTCAGGGTTCCCGTTCGAGAAAGTATACGCCTAGTCGCCGTTCACTGCTCACTATGCACGGGAGGGAGAGACCTGAGGGCCACCATTGCCCACGTCGTGTCACTCTAGCTCGTGGCGGGTCGAGGGGCCTGAGCAGGCACCTGCATTTACAGGACGGGGGGAGAGCTCTTGGGTTCACCACCGCCTCGTGAGTGATTCGGAGGTTGGGTACCACAGGTGTCATTACATCTTTTGCGGGCCTGCGCCTCTGTCGTCCTCCCCCCGCCTCCATCTTCCTGCCTGCTGAACCTAGTGCCATTGGCATGCTCCATCGTCCGCTGCCATCAGTTCAGTGGTGCATCGAGCGGCGGTCCTTCCCGGCAAGGCTTGTACCGCCGTTCGTGCGACCTAACGCCAAAGTGAAAAGGGAGGAGGGTTTCGATGTAGGCATCAGGGTATGGGCCTGTGGCTACTTGGTGACCCCAGCCCTGACGGTCTTTGTTATTACCGAGCCGGCACCCCCTGCCACCGGAGAGCCAGGTGATGCTCATAGGTATTAAACAGACAGCCTGTCTCTTTCGTTCCTGACCACCCTCATCTTCCGTTTCCTGTGGGTATCGATACCCTTTTACCTTTCAATGTTCACCCTCACCTTCCTTAGATCGCTGCTTATCTGTCTTCACCTGTGCCCTAATATCTAAACCTAGGCCAATGATACTGCATAGGCTTACGATTCCCTTCTTAGCCGCCCTACCTTGCCTCTTGGGTGGCGGTTTCGGCCCCGTTGTGTTGGTCGCATCCACCCCGGCCCCTGGCTATCCATCCACCAACCGGAATGACTTCACTCCCCGTTCCCATGTCGAGGCTGCAGTCGAGCCAAACCAGGCCGGAGGGCGACCCGGGGCCGTGAGGTTGGTTCCTATGTATGGCCCCATTGAACAGTCAGCAACCGGTCCGTCCAGTCGCCCCAAGCCCAACCGTACATACGAGCCGCTCAGGTTCGTTGATGACCACCGGTCCGTTGGCGCTTTCCCTGGCCCTTTCGTACCGCTTGACCTTGAAACAATTCCGCCGGCGGAACAAATCTTCTACTTTATTGCCGCCCAAGCCGAGCAAGCATCGGCCCTGTCCACTAGGTGGCAGTACACTAGACCCCAGCTGTCCAGCACTGTAGCTCAGAGTAGGCCGGGCCCGGGAGGCCCCCCCAGGTCCGGGGCCAATGACATCACTCATAGTAGTCCCCCCGCCCAGTCCCTACCGCGAGAGCTGGCCGAGGTTCGCCCTTCGGAGAATCAGCTTCATCCCGATAAACGAGATATCATAATCAAACAGTGCCAGGAGCTCCAGAAAGTATCCCGATCGATAGACGACAGTCTCCCTCTGCCATCAGTATCGCGAGATGTATTACGGTGGAAGGTTTCCACCATCATTAGACAACTTATCAACAGACTGATGGAAGCTAAAGTTAAGTTCGCCCTGTCACCTTCATCCTTTTCAAACCGCGTTATTCGTTCTATGACTTATCGTCTGAGAGCAGCGGATGGTGCCTATGGTTCATATCTGATGTACTATATCTACCTCAACCCCGCGGACAGCATGTTGCATTTCAGATTTATGTTTGACTTTCAAAATGACCAATGCGCCGACCTTCCGACTCGTATTGTGGAAATAGTTCACCCGTTCGGTGCAGTGACTATCGTCGGTCCCGTCGCTGACAAGAATGCTGTCGAGCACGAGATGCGAATGGTTATACAGAACTATAGCATCCGTCACGCTGCTATAATTAAGGCGTTTTTAGCTAAATCTCAATAGTGGTGTCCACCCTGGCATGGGCCACTTGGTCCGCACCTACATTTACCAGTTGTTCGGAATCCCTGACGATAAATCTATTGCTGATAATGCCTCCTAGTTGGGTCCTAAAGATTACGTGGAAAGTAGGAACCGTCAGGTGACCGGTTGCATAGCAACAGGTTATCGTTTGACGATCACATACTTAGGGTGCTCAGCCCGCAGCGAATATACCCGGCTTGTCCGTGTGGGGGGTGTAGGAAGACTTGTCCTTGGCAAGGGCCAGCCATGCCGAGGCTGTGCAATGGTCAGTAAACGGATTTGTTAAGCGGTTAGCCTGTAAGTAGATAAATGAGTCAGTGTCGTTCTGTAAGCTACTTTGTATGGCGAGGGGAAGAGTAGTCAATAATGAGTAGGTGAAGGTGGAGATGAACAACGGTTGGTACCACGCCGGCTGGGCGGACTACGCTATCGGTAACAGGCCGGAGTGTGGCTGGCGACTCGTGGTGGTTGCCGGGGTTGGCGCTCCAGCTACGTCAGTTCCCATCCATCATTTTTACTCCACGGGCCCTACCGCTGGCTACCTATCATCCTAAGCGACTACCACGCTGGGCCTGGCGGCTGCCTACCACGCCACCGTCGACAAGTAGCTGGCTCGTGTTATCAGGGGCCACTGCCTGCACACAGCTTAGCCTCGGTCTGGCCGCTCATGAGACAACGTCAGCAAACCCAGCGAGGGTCATGGTCTGGCGATTACTGGGCGATCGTCCTTGACTGGCTGCCAAGGAATTGGCCCGGGCCGGCGGCGTTTCCTCCACTACCCTGCGTAGTATCACTTGATGGACCTGGGGCCGCACACCTACCCTGGCCGCTGGGTCCCCCCGACAATCTCACCATTGACCGCCAGCTCCACCAGAGGAGGGAGTGTGCCACCAATTACCTGGTGACGTTTGACAGGGCCAGCGAGTACCGGCCGAACTCCATCGCTGCAGGTGCTGGGACTTGGCATTACCTTGATGCTCCAACTGGCGGCCCTAATTGACGGAGGCGGTACCTGTAAAGTGAACCTGTACCGGCCCAGGCTCGTCGGGACCGCATTGGACTTAAGGGTATACCGACACTTTTTAACCAGCGGCGCCCGACTCCATCGGAGTGGGAAGCCCCTGTGTGCTACGGTCTGTGGTAACCACTCTGCTGGCTGCAAGCCGAAGCGCATGCTCCGGACCTGGGCAACGGTATGGGGACGATTGGCCCATCCATCACCCCCCCCCGCCGATGTACCACGAAAGGGCACCACCGTATCGCGCTGCAGCCACCCCTGCCTTTGTCGCTGGCACCGAAGCCAAGCCTCCTCCCAGTTCCTACCCGCAGTCCTGACCTGGTCCCTGTGACTGCTGGCTGTTCAGGGCAGTCAAAGGACGGCTGCGGAGTAAGCAATTCACTACGCCGGAGGCAGTCGCGAACGCCTGGCAATTGGAGCCTGTTTAAATAGCCTGTGAGAGAGTGCTGACCCAGTAGTACAGATTGATGGTGGTTATTTTCAACACGCTCCATTTAGATTCGTGGGGCTCAACATTTTTAACCCCCAAGTCGTCTTCGGCCAAATTAGCGCAAGTGGCCGAAACTTTGGCCTATCGATTGCCCTGAACGGCAGTGCTTTCTCCTTGGTCCTGGATTGTGTCCACGTTCATTTTTCCAGCCCATCATTTCACGTGCAACTGGCCATCCTCCTCCCCCGCTTTTTCCATCAGGTCCCCCTTTGTTTGTCATATCGGCTTCTGAACGTGACGACGTACGCTGCTTGCCCCCCTCTCCTTCTACTTGACTGCTTTATAAACCCTAACCCTTTCCCGGCACCTGTCAATCCCCCCGTTTTCCTGACTCCCTCCATGCCGCGCCCTTTCCTTCCTGCATTATTGAACCCCACCTCGCGTGCACTCCGACCGGGCATTACTCCGCTCCCGCGGCTCTATTCTCATCACCACTACCGTACCGCATTTGCGCACCAAGTGGCAAAACGCAATCTCTTCGCCATGGCCACCGCTCCGCGTCATTCCGCCGACGCCGTCAAGGGTGCCGCAGGGCAGACTGGATTAGGTGCCGCCCGCATCCGCCAGCTCTCGCAACACCTCAACCCCCAGCCCGGGAGCCTTGTTCAGCCCCAGCGGGTCCGCTTGGCCGCCTGCGAGAGTGATGCCACTATTGCCGTCCTGTCGTTCGGCCGTCCGCCGGCCAACACTTTCAACTTGCCGTATCTCCAAGCGCTTGACGCGGCCCTGAACGCTGTCCTGGGTAACCGTCCGTCGCCGGTCCCGGCCGCGACTGCCCAGCGCCTGGGTATCGAATCCGCCCTGGGCGATGACGTGAGCGGTATCCGCACCCTCATCATCACGTCAGATCTCCCATTCTTTTACTCGGCCGGTATCGATATTACCACTTTTTTGGGCAAGGATCCGTCCAAGCGCGAGCCCGTGGCCAAAGAGGACTGGCTCGCTTTCTGGGGCTTGGTGCGTACCGTGTTTATCAAGCTGTACACTGATCCACGCGTGCGGACCGTCGCAGCCATTAACGGTCACGCCCCAGGGTTCGGCTGCATCCTCGCCCTGGCCTGTCACGACCGCGTTATGGTCCAAGTTCCGTCGCCCAAGACCCCGCGCATCGGACTTAACGAGGTCCAAGTGGGCCTCACGCTACCGCTCTGGCTCGGTGACCGGTTTGCCGAGGTGTGCGGCCAGCGTAACGCCGAAAAGTACCTACCTTTCGGCACTACCTTCACGGCCCGCGAGTCCCTAGCCATTGGCCTCGTTGACCAAGTCGTTGACATTACTCCCGAGGAATACGCCCAACCGTCCCACGCGTCTACTCTGGTCCGTGCCTGCATAGGCTACGCCCGGAACCGCATCTATAAGCCCCTGCCACCGTTTGAGTCACCCGCTGGACCCGGCGCCTGGGCCGCCCACATGCACACGTACAACCTCATTCGCCGAGCTTACGTCCGTCGGTTCCAGGAGGGCGAGTACGAGGACCTCCACGCATCTCACGAGCGACTCTGCACCGATGAGGTACAGAACACTCTGCGCGCCGCCCTAGCCCGTTTGCAGAAGCGAGACTAAAGAAAGCCGACGGTGTTCCGTGGCAGGTGTCGTATACATTGCCCTCATGGGCTACAGTCTTTCGTTACATACAACCTGATTGCTTCACCTCATGCACTATACTTGACAGACTATCTGTATGGACCTATGAGACACTATTCGATGAGCTTTCGATGTCGGAATTCTATGTAACCGTGGATGTAATAAACTTGTTTCATTGGCCTAATCGCCTGTGAATGTCAACTTGCCTTACGCTCTGATTAAGACACTTCATCAAGGAACCCATAATAGTTTGTGAATCGGGAAAGCTAATTGTATTGGTATAGTATGGTATGGGGCGAAGCTACAGAGCAAGGCAGTGACCCACATCCACCTCTGATATACGAGATAAATTCCACCATCGGTGAAATCAATCATTGCCATGCATCATGGGAAGTTATGGTGTTAATTCATTGATGGCCATACGGAATTGCTTACCGCACTCGGCTGGGGATTGCTTGGTTATGAGGGTCAGATCGCCTAATGTTGCCACGCTGCATGCAGAAGACGTTAGCACGTCGCCATTCTGGTCGCTGGGAGGCGTGAAGTCCAGACAATGTTTGGACTCTTGAGGATTCCTGACGGGTGCGCCTAGCTGGGAAAGGCACCGGACGTGTGCCACGTGTCAGTTAACCCACCAGGGAAAGCAAAACGTGTCAGCCAGGCTCTGAGTAATCCAACCAACTAGGGTTATACAGTCGGACCAGCTTTCTCCCCAATATTGGGGCCGATATCCCATGGCTTGCGTTGCATACTTTTAAATCATTTATGTTTCATACTTTTGGATTTTAGTTTTGTCATGTCGGAGGTCGCTGAAGTATCTTTTCAGCCTAGATAACTGAGGTGACCAAAAGTAGCAATTTTTAAGACCTATTACATCATTATCATAATTAAGGACCGAGTCTCTATACTATGAGCTCGGGGAGTGTTTTCCCTATCCTGCGTCGGGGTACCTAGTTCGATTAAGACCGATTCCTATACCTATTCTTCACAGAAGGTACGTAGTGGATCGGAATTATTCGGGATATGTGACATACTTTTAGAGCGGAAAGCCTCCGTTTAGTAGAGGCAGCCAACTCATCGGTTGGACTATTGGCCTAACCCCCCCCAGAGTTATCGTCGCTATGAGCGCTACACTTACCCATTGCGAAGTTTAATAGTATGGCAGTGCAACCGGAAAGAGGCGGCCGCCTTCACGGGAAAAAAGCAACCACCGCCTTCCAGCTTGATCACGAAGGCGGCGGCGCATCAGGAAGGCAGATAGGCGATCCCTAAAACTCGAATCCAACCCGCGGACGACCTACTCCCCCTCTCAGGTACAGAACGGTCCTGAGGTTGACTAACAGCACGTACCTAAACTCCAACGACCCCCAACCCGAGAAGTTAAGATCGCACTTGAAATAAATACGCAATTTACTCTCTAGTAAACCCCTACTCATCCGTTACAATGGTTAATTGCTCGCGTAGACAGCGGAAGGTGAGGGTAAGTGCGGTGAAATATTGCGGTACGAAAGTTCTACCACTTTCCTAATGCTGACCTCAACCTCTGATTACGTGGATTGGTATATATAACGGTTCGTGCCTATTCATTAGGTAGTCTCTGCCTTTCTCTGACTCACTTACTGTTAACCTACCCACTGCTTGTTTGCGGCAGGCACCACGGTGGGAGAGGATCACCTAACGGCAGCCACTCAGTCGCCCCCGCACTAACACCCACAGCCATCTACTTTTCCGCCTAGCCAGTCGAGCGGTAAGCCACCAAAGTTCGCCTCCGCTGCTATCATCATCTAAACCCTATCCTTATTGTTTCACTTTACCTCGCATCCCGACCACACTCTCCGCCGGCTAAAACTTGCTAGAACCCTACCGCTACTCTTCAATATGCTTCAGCTTACCTGCTTCTGATATGTAATAAAAAGGCGAACACCATTTCGCCCCTCCTCTGTACGTGATGCCACCTACGACTCATAACGAGTCCAGCCGGCTATAAAAGCCAGCGAAACAACGTCTTAACAAAGTTACGGTTGTCTTCTAATACTATATTGCTATGCCGATCAACCCCCGGTTCCTACCTACCACAGCGGTACCAATAAAGAAAATCTACACCTGACTGCTTATAATCTTGGATCACGGCCACACATATTACACCAGGGTTCAACTACCCGCTGCTAAATATATTCCTACATAAGGCTAACAATTAATTTGTGTACTGAAGCACGCCAGAATATCATTGCTGAATACGACGCTTACCAAGGCGCTATCATCCAAGAAACCTCAGCTTACTAGCTATTTCCTCCGGATACGTCTTTGCGCACAATGTACTGAATTCTGTATTGATTATCCAACGCAACAACCGTCTAATTACAAATTACATGTATTGTACCCGAACCCCTAGGACCCCGCCTAACGCACACCGTAAGACGTTGTGGATAAAAAAATAAATTAAGCCAACGACAATATGGGTACCATTATTTGAACTTAGCCGCCAGCCACTCAAGCTCACTAGCACGCTTTCTGTTATATCGACATATAACCGATTCTATCGCATTAGAAATAGCATTCCTCTCACCAAGAAGCTCGCAGGATTCAATGATGGTCACGGAACCGCCCAGATATAACGTATCTAAAATACGGGCCGGGAGGTCGGCGCAGTGGTCGTCTTGAAAGTCAAACATAAGTCTCAAATGAATCATGCTGTCTGCAGGATCCAAGTAAAAAATATACATGAAAAACGGCACATCGATAGTACGAGAGGACGAATGACGACGAGTCATAGATCGGATAACTTGAGATACATGAGTTGATAAGAATGGTAAGAACTTAGATTGAAGTTTCTTGAGTCTTCCGACGTAATGTAAAAACGCCCTGGCAGCCTGTTCACGTTCATTACTTCGTAGACCATGTGCCAAAAGCAGCTGGTTGGATGTTGATCGCAATACTCCCGTGAGTTCTTGGCACTGTTTTATAATCGCATCTCGTTTATCAGGATCGAGCTGATTCTCCGAAGGGCGAACCTCGGCCAGCTCTCGCGGTAGGGACTGGGCGGGGGGACTACTATGAGTGACATCATTGGCCCCGGACCTGGGGGGGCCTCCCGGGCCCGGCCTACTCTGAGCTACAGTGCTGGACAGCTGGGGTCTAGTGTACTGCCACCTAGTGGACAGGGCC
Source organism: Tieghemiomyces parasiticus (assembly GCA_027575765.1). Taxonomy (NCBI): domain Eukaryota; kingdom Fungi; phylum Kickxellomycota; class Dimargaritomycetes; order Dimargaritales; family Dimargaritaceae; genus Tieghemiomyces; species Tieghemiomyces parasiticus. The sequence continues at coordinate 10,287 of JANBPT010000531.1, forward strand.
GATGCTTGCTCGGCTTGGGCGGCAATAAAGTAGAAGATTTGTTCCGCCGGCGGAATTGCTTCAAGGTCAAGCGGTACGAAAGGGCCAGGGAAAGCGCCAACGGACCGGTGGTCATCAACGAACCTGAGCGGCTCGTGTGTACGGTCGGGCTTGGGGCGACTGGACGGACCGGTTGCTGACTGTTCAATGGGGCCATACATAGGAACCAACCTCACGGCCCCGGGTCGCCCTCCGGCCTGGTGTGGCTCGACTGCAGCCTCGACATGGGAACGGGGAGTGAAGTCATTCCGGTTGGTGGATGGATAGCCAGGGGCCAGGGTGGATGCGGCCAACACAACGGGGCCGAAACCGCCACCCGAGAGGCAAGGTAGGGCGGCTAAGAAGGGAATCGTAAGCCTATGCAGTATCATTGGCCTAGGTTTAGATATTAGGGCACAGGTGAAGACAGATAAGCAGCGATCTAAGGAAGGTGAGGGTGAACATTGAAAGGTAAAAGGGTATCGATACCCACAGGAAACGGAAGATGAGGGTGGTCAGGAACGAAAGAGACAGGCTGTCTGTTTAATACCTATGAGCATCACCTGGCTCTCCGGTGGCAGGGGGTGCCGGCTCGGTAATAACAAAGACCGTCAGGGCTGGGGTCACCAAGTAGCCACAGGCCCATACCCTGATGCCTACATCGAAACCCTCCTCCCTTTTCACTTTGGCGTTAGGTCGCACGAACGGCGGTACAAGCCTTGCCAGGAAGGACCGCCGCTCGATGCACCACTGAACTGATGGCAGCGGACGATGGAGCATACCAATGGCACTAGGTTCAGCAGGCAGCAAGATGGAGGCGGGGGGAGGATGACAGGCGCAGGCCCGCAGAAGATGTAATGGCGCCTATGGTACCCAACCTCCGAACCACTCACGAGGCGGTGGTGAACCCACAAGCTCTCCCCCCGTCCTGTAAATGCAGGTGCCTGCTCAGGCCCCTCGACCCGCCACGAGCTAGAGTGACACGATGTGGGCAATGGTGGCCCTCAGGTCCCTCCCTCCCGTGCATAGTGAGCAGTGAACGGCGACTAGGCGTATACTTTCTCGAACGGGAACCCTGACCGATCGTACCGGATATCCCTCCAATGGCGTGATGATGGACCCTAGGTGTATCGAAACTGACGAGCCGTCCGGTAAATACCCTACAATAAACAAGTGGGGGGAAGGGGTCATGGATAAGCCGGGTTTCGGCTGGCTTCAAGCTGGTCGCCGGTCTGGCATCCTATAAGTTAGCGTGGCTGAGTGCCAGGTGGCCAAGACCTGAGACCAGCTGGGGACCCCCGCTCCTGACCAAGTGCTAGCCCCCTGGGCCAAGTCCTTCGTACTGCCAGTTGAACTGCGACCCTTGTGCGGCACAGGGTCCCAAACGTAGACCGAGACCTAAAACGCCAGATTCGCCATGCCCTACCTAACGACCAGCACCACTGACGGGGAACGTTACGTCGTGGAGTTCTCCTATGGACTTGACTAGGGCCAGTGACGACCGACTGGTCCCTTGCTGCTATATTTCGCTGTTGGGGACTCAGGCTAAACCATCAGACCCTCCACGGTTTCCATCTTCAGGGCCTGATGTCCTGAAAGGGATCTAGTGGTAAGCCGGTCACGCGGCAATTGCTGGGGAACTGGGGTTGTCCACATTCCAGTCCTTGGACTATATTTAAGTAGTATCCAGTATACATAGTTCCTCTAGTCTAGTTAATGCTAAGGTATAGCGTACTGGATGGCTAATCGCTTGGCAAGTTCGTTTTCACTAGCTATTAGAGTACGATCTCAATTCTCCTGGTTGGGACTTGATGGGTGCTGATATCCAGGCCCCTACGACCATCTCTAATAAGGTGAATTTCTTGTCATTTACAGCAGCCGTTTGACATGCCATACCAGAGGCCGGGAGTATGACTCTGGTGCTGGTAATGTAGTTGTGGGTAACTATGCCACGGTGCGATGGTACTCTATTGTGATGGAACCACGGAGAGAAGAGTGACAGACGAGCTTTCTGCATGCCTCTGTCCAGACTTGGAGCGTAGGCTTCAGCATGTGATCTAGATAGTGGTTGACAGGGACCTTGCCACACAAAGGCTGAACACTCAGGTGCAATCTGCCACGTCAGGTAAAATATGCTCCTGCATAACCTAAAGTATAGCATGGGTCCAATAGGCCTGACTTGAATCAGCTCGCCTCGAGGGTACCACCTCCAGTAACCAGAACCAGTGGGTAGACCGTATAGGAATACCCAACACCTGTCGCCTGTGACGCTTAAGTCCAGCAGGCAGCCACTGGTCTCACTGAACACCGCCAGAAAATCGGTGGTACAATGTCCCCTCTGGTGGAGTTGGTCGTCGATAACGTTGTGAGGTGGCAGCAGCTAAGGTATGCGTGCAGCCCAGGTCTCTGTGCGGAATATTGCGCGTCGTAATCGACGAAATACTGCGGGTATGGGCTAGTGGTTCAGCAGTCCGTTAAGAGACTTCCTCTGGTAATCAGAGGCCTATGACCCAGCTGAGATCGCTAATGCCTGACGGAGGGGCAGGTCAAAGCTCATATTTCTGGAAGTAATGGCCCGTATAAATACAAGCTAGCCACATATTTACGGCGAGATGTTATGAGGCAACGAAGCCCAATATGGCAAGCAGTTTGGAAAGAATACAATTAGCATGACAGCTTTTGGAATAAGAAAAATGTTAGATGATGACCCGTACATCCCGGTTGGTAAATTGAGGGGGAGGGGAGTGGAGTTATAGATTACGATGCGGTAAAATAGTAGAATAGGCAGGTTAGGAAAGGAGAACTAGTCAGATTCTATACTGGTTATTACAATCGATTCCCCGCCTTAGGTACTCCCATGTGTCATCTAGTGCTGATGTTAGAAACCTCCAACTTTGTGAACTGAATCCAGTTTGGACCACCTATATTATTATTATTATTTTAAAAAGGTCAAGCAGAGAGAGTCAGAGCGCAAATGAATAGAAAAATGTTCGATCCGGGGGGGGAAGAGTTCGGCACCATAGAGTACAGACATACGAGGAAGCATAAGAACTTGTGTCATCAGTGGTGAAGCGGGAAATGGATATCGGGCTAAATACGCTTAACAGATATTAACGATCCTTCTCGAGCTGACCAGCGGCCAAGTCACTGGCACTTTAGCTAATATTGGCGACCCTATAGCGACTTGGCCTTTTGCTCCGCATTCAGATCGCGCCGAAAGGCCTCTAGACGCTGCTGGGCGTACTTGAGATAGTCAAAGTCAATGGATGAGGCGGAGGCCTGCATCAGACCCCAGAGGCCCCACACTAGGTGGGAGGCGATACGGAAACAGGCCACCTCGGACAACAACTGGGCCAGGGCTCGCGGGCGGTCATGGGCAAATTCCGGTGGACAACCCGTCGGGTTGAGGTGGACCTGTTCGTCTATATAGGCGTTGAGAAAATCGATCTGCTCGTCACGGCTCGGGTACCGGTTAAAGTCCATACTGTGCGGGGTGGCCGAGTGGTAGTCGGCAGCCCATTCGCAAAAGTGGTTGGCAATATCGTAGCCGCGGTAGTTGTAGCCGGCGTACTCAAAGTCGATCACCACCAGTTCGTCACTGCCGTCCTTTAGGCGCAGCAGGTTGCCATACTGCAGGTCGTTGTGGGTGAAAACCAGGGGCGAATTTATGGCGGTGACTCGGGCCCGCAACTTAGCAATGTCATCCGCCAAGTCGTCCACCTGCAGTTTGTCGAGAAGGGCTGTGCGGTGCGGGAAATTTTCTCGCAGTCCCGGCAGTTTGCGCCGGACCAGCGGGTACCATTTATCGACGTTTACCCACAGCTCGGGGATGCATCCCGGGCGCGGAGGGAAGGTGTACACAATGCTGTGAAGCTCGCACAGGCGGTGGGCAATATGGCGTGAGGTGGTCGGGTCGCGGATGTCGTCCTTGGTCAGAACGTTGGAGTCGAGGTACTGCTCGAGTCGGCCATTGCGGAAGATGCCGAGCATCCTCGGGCCGATCCCCAACTCCGACAACTTGCGGAGCCAGTAGAGCTCCTTTTCGCGCTCAAAGAGCTCGTCCACGCCCTGGCCGTATATGCGCAGGAGGTACTGCTTGGCTGGAGGGCCGGCCTGGGTGACGCTGGAGTCGGTGTCGCTGGGGGGCCGGGTTACGGTGAGTTTGTACACTACGTTGGTCATGGCACCGCTCAGCCGCTCCACTTCGAGGCGGGTGGTGGGCAGGCGCTTCCAAGAGGGTAGAATCCGAGGCAGGGCGTTGATGATGCTCTCACGCATTTCCTTTTTGTCGTCGGTGGGGCTAAAGATCGGGAAGGGGAGGGGTAGCAGCAGTAAATAGATGTATAATATCCGAGACATTAGGTGCGATACAGTAGATTTTTAGGGGGATAAACTAACATGGGGCCCGGAAGAGAGAGGAGTGTATAATCGCACTCTCGATAACCCGGATACACGTGCACTTCGTTCTATATCCTCGTCAAGCGTCTGACTTAGGGGGCTGGAAAAGGTGGGGGCGGGACCACGTACCCCATGCTCACCAGGGGAGGTCCGATACCAACGACCTGCCTGTCCCCCTCCTAGGACAGTCAGAAGCCAGCATAGGTATTGCTGGACAAGGTGACGAACGCCGAAAGCGCGGAGCAAACACGTGCCACTTACCGTATGTCCAGTACGTAGTTGGTGACCTTGGGACGGAACCCGCCGCGGCGCCGCAGAGTGCTAAAACGCCGGGGCTTCCAGTGGGAGCTTGAAATGGTGTGGTCGGTGAAGGACCGGCGGTGCCGTAGGGGAAGCCGCTTGAGCTGGCCGGAGTACCGTTTGAGTAGCGCATTAGCCTCACCCCAGTTCCACGCAGTTTTGGGAAAGAACCGCTGAGGAATCAATGTCGAGGCGGCGGCAGTCGCGGACGAAGACCCCGATGAGGCCGGGCGGGGCGAGGTGGACCGCGTTGGTTCGGCAGGTAGGCTGGCGGTGGGCGGGGTCCCAGCGGCCATGGCAAAAACAGAAGTATTAGGGAATGCGGGTTGGGTGCAGGCAGGGCGGAAGGCAGTAGAGCAGAACGAGGCCGAGGCACGACGGCAGGACAAGGTAGGTAAAGTAGTCAGGGCGGGGTCGGGCAGGTTGCAATGAGGTTTTAGAAATCCGAAGTTGAGGATGCCGCGCCGCCGAGGCGCAAGGCCTGGGATATTTATATGCGGAGCCCGTGCTTGGGTCGCGATGAAGGGGAGCAGGTGATAGGGAGACATGACCATACAGAGAATGACTACAAAAAAATACTGGGGACGCGCATATAATGAGGTATGCGCCTGTGGTGAAGAGGCAGATGAGATTACAAGGGGTGCTGGCCCACTGATGGTCCTCTCCCCCAATGACGGGGGCCAAACTCCTGCTAGCTCGAGTGTCTCTAGCCCATGCTACCGTGCGACATGGTCACCTCCCCACCCTCGCAATCTTTTTTTTTTACAGCGGACCCGCACTTTCCGCCACGTCTCCGTCACTAGCCAAGCTGGGTAAACTGGTTTAAGGTCGAGGGGCTAATGAGGTCACTGGACCCAGCAGTGCTGGGCGGAGAGCTGAAGGCCCAGCGACCCGGCGCCAATGGGGGAGGGGGGAACAGGACAGGCGTGGAGTGGTCCGCCGCCCCGGAGGACGGGGCCAATCACTCTTAATCTATGTACCTGGTGCTGGCCCTGCTGTGTCCCCTCTGCCTGCCTGTTGAGGAGGCATACGCACCCCGCCACGCTCCTGTGACTGCGAATTGATATCGGTCCTCTAGACAAAAGCGGGTAGGAAGGGTTGTATTGAGGGGTAGGATCGACCCCCCCACCGACGACTTCCTCAGCCTGGGAGCCCCTGATAAACGGTCTTCCAGCGGGAAAGCAGGGGCTCCCCATCCCTAAATTCGCCACGCACAGCACGGCAAAATTCTTTCAACCAGCAATCAGATCGCCGACGGCTTGGCTTATCTGCTCCCCCAAATCAGCCGACACTACGCCGACGTCCTGGAGGCCGACGTCTGTTACAATGCAGACAGGGTCACCAGGCAAAGCAGATGGACTAGCCAGGTCGCTTGCCATGGCCATGGTCAGATGTATAAGGGGCTGAAAGCCAGGGGTGCAGAACTGGCATGTGTCGGGCCTCATCCAGACCGTACAAAAGTATACTGTAATAAACCCCCCCCCCTCTCACAGGACCTGCCGCAACCAGACACAGGAGACACAGCAGAATGCGTCTTTTTTTACACAGTTCCGACGATCCCTCTCTCACTGGATAAGCAAGTCACAGTGTGCAGGCGACGTCTGGAGGTTGGCGACCCGGGGACACTCGCCAGATCAGCCGTCGGCAGAGACTTCCGCCCACGCCATAAAGAGGGAGTCGGAATCGACCGTCGAGGGGCACGGCCAATAGGCGACGCTTCAGGCCTATTCGTGACTCATGTTCCCTCGGCACCTACTACTACGGGCGGGGGTATATTGCAAGTGCCAGGCCCCGTTGCGTTGAGTCCTTTGGAGACCTGGCGCAGCAGCCGGCGGAGAGAGTCGGCCCCCCAGTCCGTCAGAATGAACAAGGCTTCGAAGCGCACAGGTCGGTACAGAGGAAATGGCCACCGGGGACAGCCGCTCCTCCCCCAACTCTACGTCTTTGGTCTGCCATATATCGCACCACATGGCCAGTCCGCACGTGGTTACGGGTACGATGGCGCCATCCAAGGCCCAGCAAAAGAGATCCCCCTAGGCCACCGCCCGAACGGGAATATACTAAAAATCCAAACTGCTGAGGCCTTCTTCTCTTCTAAAAATATTTTTTAAATTCTAAGCAGTCCCGTGCCTTGATCAAACCACTCGGGTATTCCCCTGTATTATACAAGCCCGACAGCCCGCCGCCATCCTAACCCCGGATTAGGCCATGTCATTCCATGTTAGCTATCCATCTCCGACCCCTTGAACTGACGTGGGTCGAAGGTGATGTCATGGCTTGTACGTAGAATTACACGCGTTGTGGACTACCCCTCCAATGCAGAATTAGGCCCGTTAGATTCCTTGTCAGGATTGTCACGCACGTCACCGCTCGGGTGCGGCCTTCACAAGTAATGCATTGCAGCATAAAACAGGTCATGACGACCGACGTATTGGTTCGACAGTTCCGAATCCGGTCCTCATTACCAAGTATCTGCAGGTGGTGACGCGGGGTTACAACTCACAGAGAAGAGTGTACATAAAGGTGCAAGAGGGCGAGCGCAAAAGTCCACACCACACAGCGAACTCATTTAATCAAGGCTGGCCACAAGATCCATATATATATATATATCAGTATCAGCTAGGGACTACGTTTCCGTTTGAGTGGAATCTCGCCTTCCTCTGCCGTGTCCACCGATGTGATTCCGGAACTTCCGGTCTGCGGTCGACTGGTGTAGGATGACGGGGCGCGGTACCCTCCGCCACCGCCGCTAGGCATCACGGGAGTCGATTGTGTCCCACCCGCCATAGTACTTCGCAGCGACCCACCACCACTACTACTATTGCCGCGGCCCAGCGTGTGCGAGCGGTGAACCGAGTAGTCGTCGTGGTTCGAACTGCCCGGGGTCCCCGCTGATACAGCCAATGAGGGCGCCCCCATCCCGTCAGCACTGGATCCTCCCTGGGCTGCGGTCGTCAGGTGGTCTGGTTCAGGCTCTAACCCGTAAAACACCGCCAAGGTCTGCGCACGCTCGCGGGCGTACTTGGTATAGGTATTCTCGTCTAGCGAGCGGTAACGCTTAGCGTTGAACAGAGTGAGAGAGAGCGGGGTGGCATTGGCGAGGCGATACTTGTAAGACCCGCCAGACTCACTACCCGGCTGGTTCGCCCCAGACGACGACGTCGTCGTCGAGCCGGCAGACATGCTTGTTAGAGACGGTGAGGAATGGGTCGCCCCAGTCGGTGTCCCCTGGATGGCCGTGGCGATGGTAGACGGCAACGTGGCTTCCAGCCAGCGCCACGGGTTAAGGGTGACGCGTGGGTTGGGCTTCCAATCGGCCGTACATATATTCTCCAGCTCGTACGGCAGAATACGGCGAAGGCGGCCGGCAACAGCCGGATCGAGGTCAAGGCCCGCCGACAGCTGGCGTAGCTCAGCCAACAAGGGGTTACGGACCTCGCCAGGTTGCTCGTCAGCACAGACTGAGGCCACATCTAGAGTCAGGTCAAACAGGACGGCGCCCAGGGACCCAGGTGTGCGGTCCGGCGGCGTAAGTACCGAGTTGAGCAGATGGATCAGAGTTGTCACCCACTTCATGAAGAGTGATTGGTCGCCACCCTTACGGACTAGGTGCGGGATCAAAGGGACGGCGGCACGCATCCGGGCCCAGAGACTGAGCAGGAGGTGGTCCAGGCTCAGATGGGGCTCGCGGGTCGGCGTCCCAGTCGTGTTGTGAACCGCGGATGGCGGTGTGGCACCGCTTAGAGCGGCAGTTGCCCGGTGGTAATCAATCACCAAGGTGCGCATGGCGTGGACTGTACGGCCCGCCTTACGGAACCACTCCAGCTGGTCGAGGGTGGCGCGAAGTCCTGTCGTGAGGACCTGTTGCACCGCCGTTACCTGTCCGTCCGGGAGCGGGCCCAGGGGCGCCGAAGCCATATCTGCGCCCGTAGGCGTTCGCAAAGCGAGGGCGGCGGCAGCCGGGTGGGTGGCTCGTAACGCGGTTGGGGTCAAGATGGAATAGCCTAACGCGTCAACCAGGCGCTGGTTGATCAGGGCCGTGACGAGGGCCAACCGGTCAATACGGATGGCAAATTCGGCAGCGGGCCACGTCGTCGGGACGGGAGGCGGGGGCCGACTACCAGTTGGGCTTAACAGGTGCGCTTCCATATTGGGAAATGTGACCGCAGGAATCCGGTGTAGTCGGCACACAAGGAAGGCATCCGGCATCGGGGCGGTCCCCGCTGAAGTGGGGGAAATGGTGTTTGGGTCCGGGTGATCCGCGGAGGACGGTAAATCAACCAGACGCTGCAATTGAGCGGCGGCGTCCACCAAAGCGCCTGTGGTGAACACGGGCAGGAGCCGAGTGTAAGCATCAGCTAGCGGGTCGGGCCGGTCGAGCCCGTAGCGATTGTCCCCACCACCACTATCATGGGGTTCGTCCATCAGACTCGACTGGCCTGGCGGCCGCCTAAACGTCCGAGTGTCACGTAGAAGGCACCCGAGGAGGGCCCGAAGCAACCATCGCGAGTAGGTCAGGGTCCCCGCAGGGGGCTCATCCAACTCCCCTTGTTCACTGGGACCCGCTAATGTGACCGGGTCGGGACTGAGCCACATCGCGTCATAAGGGTACGCCGGGATGACCGGGGAAGCTACCCAGTTGCGGTACGTGGTGCCAAACCGCTCGAGCCAGCTTTGGACCTCGGGCGTGGCCTGGGCGGCCATGGCGTCAACCAACCAGGCCAGGCGGACGGTAGCGATGTCAATCGCTGAGGCCGGTACACCGCCGAACCGGGCCGTCGTTGTCTGCGACGGAAGCCGACCGAGATCGCGAAGCACCCGCAGTCCCAACCCTTGGAACACGCAATAGGGTACGTTACCGGTAAGCGGGACGGGTAGGCCCGCCAGGCGGTTGAGGTAAGCATCGAGGTCGACGGCGCGGTCGGGCCGAGACCGGTCGGCATATTCGTGGTCGAGGCCCCCGGAGGTCAAGGCCGCCGTGAGGTCAAGCGGGAATAGGAGCCTGCCGAACCAGTCGAGCCAGAGAAGGATTGTTTCCGGTTCCGGGTGGGACGAAACGTTCGATTCGTCACCGCCGGTTTCGACCGAAATGGGGAGGGCGCCTTCCTCCGCCGCCCCGTCTTCCGTCGATAATCCCTGGCCCGCCACCACCCAAGGTCGGAGGTGAGCTTGGTAGAGCGGCAGGGCGTGACGGACCAATCGGGCACGAAGCAGGGGGTGGTCAGTCACCGCGTTGGTGAGGGCGGCCAGCTGCCGGCTGGCGTCAGTTACCAAGGAACGGGCAGCAGTGAGGTCAACGCCTGTCGAGCTGGTGAACCGCTGCACGGCGGCCCCGCGAACTGTGCAGCTAGCCCGGGCCCAACGAACTAGGCCGGACTCGAGGGAGGTGTCGTCGCCAGGTGGTGGGGCGGCAGCGATAGGGTTGGCCGGAGGTTTCACCGTGGTCCCGTGCGCCTCGTCCAGGGCGAGTACGGCCTGGATGGCGCAGTAATCCGGTAGGGTAAGCAGGCGAGTCAAGCGCGGCAGATCCGTCGGTACGGCACTCACGCCGCGTGTCCCGCTGTCTGGTAATGGTAGGCGCAACCCCAGTAGATCACCCACTAGGTCGCTCAGTACAGCCACCGTTGCGGCGTGCAGAGGGGCGGTGGTCGGAAGGTCACGCGCCGGCTGTTGTTCGAAAGCCACGGCGAGGTCGTCGAGTAAGGGTACTACAGTGCGGGCCAAAACGTTCCGCGGGGTGACGAGGTGGTGAATAGTGAGCTGGAGGGTCCAAGCGGCAAGGACGACCCCGCTCAGGGCATAGCGCCGGAGCTCAAACTGGGCGTCGCCACCGGCCTGCCGAGCCTGCGTTTCAGTCCCGCTAAGTAACCGGGCCCAGTGCGTGCGCAGGAGCCCCGTGAGGTGGTGGTCGATTTGGTTGGGTCCGCGGGCGAATGGGTGTGCTGAGACGATCGGCGAGGTCGGTTCCGGGAAGGCTGGGGGTTCGGCGCTCATGCATACCACAGCGGCCAGCAGAAACTCGCCGTAGAGGACGACGGTCTGGCGTAGGCGGTATGTGAACGCGGCGGGGGTTGATGGCGGTGGGGATACCGTCATTGCGGAGGCTGGGGGTAGGGCCACGACAGCGGCCGCCGCCCACTGGAGCAAACCGGTTAAACACTGTTCGAAGGCAAGAGTAAGGAAATGGACCGGAGCACGGTCAGGGTGGGCGGCCTGCCAACTGATGTAGAGCTGGCCGACAGCCAGGGCCACTTGACGGCCGGTGAGCACAGCGATGGCATCACCTGTGGTGGAGGACGACACAGAGCCGGGGGCCAGGGAGGGGTAAACGTTGGCCGGTCCATCGGCAAAGGCCGGGGCGGAGGGTAATGCCGAGGCAGTCAGCGTCCCATGGTGCGGTAGGTACTCGCACTGGTGAGACCAGAGCGTATCGTAGGTGCAGGGTAGGTGGGCCACGGGTGCCGAACCGTCCGTCGCACTGGCCCGGGCTAAGAAATGCTGGCGCCACCGTCGCCACTGTTGGCGGAGGGCCTGCAGCGGAGCCTGGTCGCTGGGGTCAGCGTGAGTGACCAGGTAGCGCACCAAGGGCACGTTCAAGGTTCCGGACTCGCTCAGGGCGCTGTGCTGGTCGCGCAGTAACCGCCAGGCGTGGTCTCGGTCGGCTACCAGGTGCAGCGCCGGGTGATAAGTCATGAGATCATGGACAAGCGGAGTGAGCGACCCAGGATCCACTCCACGGATGAGTAGCCACTGGGCTACGGCCCAGCGGTCGGCTAGGCGAGCGTTCCGCAAATCAGGGAAGTCCATGGCCGAGGATGAGGCGACCCAGGCAAGACAGTAGTATACGGTGGCCAGTTGGCGCGGGTTGAGCAGGGAAGACCCAGGCCGCGTGATGATCTTCCAGTTGTCAGCTCCTACCTCAGTCGCCTTGACGATGTATTGGCGCACCATGGGTAGTAGCCATGTATCGAGGACGCGGGAGACCACATAGGGTGTGGTCACGTCGGCAGGGGCGGTGGCCGATGGGGTCTGACGATCGAGCGAAGGTAGGTCCAGAGCCCGCCAGCCTGGGGTTGTGGCCAGCCGGGAGGGTGGACGATGGTACATCCGAGCAGCACACCAGGCCTGGCCCGCGGTCTCAGCCAGTGTAGCAATTTGGTCAGTTAGGGTAGCACTGCCCCGGGTCTGACGTAAGCGGTCGACGGCCGCGGTTGTCGGGTCAAGGCTTCCAGGAAACAAGAGAAACGGCGACCAGGTGTCGGGTTGAAGACGGTCAACGTAGTCCGCCGGAGCACCGGCAGTGGAGGTCGCCGTTGTGGCCGACACGCTGCTGCCACCGGATCCGCCGCTGCCGGGGGCCCCAACCCCACTCTCTGGTGCCGGTGCGGCCAAAAGGAGCAGCCGATACAAAATGGCCGATGACAAGGGCCGGTGGGCGCGGAGCTGGGCATCGGAAGTGACCAGCCAAGGGAGGTACCCGGCCAGTCGGTGCTGCCAGGCCAGGATGACTAAGAATTCGCGGTATTCCGGGCTGGTCGGTTGTGGGTGATGTAAGATGGTCTCGGCGTGGTCGAATTTGAGGTAGTTGGACTTGTAGAGGGCAATCTGGCGGGTCTGGAGTTCACTCTCGCTGAGGGTGCCAAGCTGCGCCAGGGCGTCTGGTGCGTGGGCGGCAGTGTCGGTCGAAGTGGAAACGGTGCCCGGATGTTCGGGGTTCGTGGGATCGCCCCGGGCGATGAGGTGCTGGGCGTAGGGCGCATAGGCGAACAGGTTGGCCCGGGTTAGCTCGGTAAAAAGCCGGGCGATGAGAGGCGCTAGCCGCAGAGGCCAGGTGTCAGTGAGCAGAGCGACAAGGGCGTGCTGAATGAGCGTCTGGCGTCTCTCAATCGCGTCTAGCTGGCGCGAGTCCGCTTCAGCAGCCGCCCGCGCCCGCTCGCCCACCTGGTACAGTGTGGAACAGCGCAGGGCGTTTCGTGGAAATTCAGTCGCATCGACCGGTTCGAGGGGACCAGCCGCCACGGATGACAGGGAGCCCCGCCGGGTAACCGCGGTTGTCGACCCAGCCGAGTCTCGCAAAAGCAGGTCGAAACCGAGCAGTTTGACCAGCGTAAGGATGGTGATGAGGACCTGGATCTGGGGGTCCGTCACAGCGGTGGGGGAAGTTGTATCCGTGGCCCACTGTACCCAGCTGACGATGCAAAAGCGAAGGAACTGTTCGGTCCGCCAGGGACCTTCACTGCGGGATCCATGGCTGAGGGCCTGGATGACGTGGGGACGATCGTAAGCTCGGTGCGCGACGAAGGCATCGACGGCCGTGCAGATCCACCGTAGAGCCAGCGGGATAGGGGCTTCCCGCCCGTCTACGATACACGAAGCCAAGTCGCAAAGTTCGGCGGTCAAGTTGCCGGGCGTGTCTGCCAAGTAGCGCAGGGTTGGCTGAACGTGTACGGGGCCCTCCTCCCAGGGTACCGATGGGGGAGTGGCAGCCGCGGCGAGTCGAGCTGGCGAGGTCGGAACATAGGCCCGTGGTACGGCCCAGGGGTTGTAGAAGCCAAGGTTCCGCCTCTCGACCTGGCGCCAGAGATAGGCCAGTCGTCCCCGGTCAGTTACGTCCCCCAGCGAACAGAGGTCTGCCACTGCCTCCGTTCCACTACCTGATTTCAATCCGACAGACTTCGGGATTGTACGCTGAAATACCATAGTGTACCATGCCTGGTGACATTTAAACCAGGTCCCGGGATCGACGAATGCGTCGGGACAGGCGATGAAAAGCGAGCGAAGTAGGCCGACAAAGGCGACCCGGAGCGGGGTGGGCAGTCGGTACTGAGCGGCAAAGACCCGGGCACGGTCGGTGACGGCGCTAACTAGTAGACGGAGGAGAAAGCGAGCACGCTGGATTTCGGGCACGTAGGCGCGAAGGTAAGGGAGCAACACCACGAAGTGCTCGAGTGGACAGCTGGTCACCTCGTCCAGGAGCCAACGCAGAAGGCGCCGCACATCGACCAGCTCCTGGTCAGTCTGAGCCCGGGTGAGGCGCCACAGATAAGCCCAGCGATCAGTCCAAGCCCGTTCGGCAGCCGGGTCCGGAAAAGGCCGAAGTGATGTGGGGCCCGTGCCAGCACCGCCATCTGGCGGGCGGCCGATGGTGACCGTGGGGTCGTGACAGGGTACTTCCATCAAGTGGTTCTTGAGAACCTTAAGGCATGCGTTCGACCAGTCCCGGGTGTAGGCATCGGTGGCCTGCGCGGTCGTCAGATTACCCTTGGTCTGGGCGGCCGCCGCAATCTCGTCGCATCCCGTTACCTGGATGACCCACAGGGCCCGGTTAAGAGGAAGGTCCCGTGAGACCACGGATTCTACTAGCCGCTCCATGCGGTAGCCGCGCGGGACGCTCCGGCACAGGGCGGTGAGTGGTAAGGTAGGATCGGCCAGGTGCGCCCACCACCGGTGGCGTTCGGCCGGATCGTTGTTGAGACGGAGCGGCGGGATCTGGAAACTGGACTTGGTAGGAAACGGCGTTGCCAGGTGCCAGCGTGGACCGGCGGCCGCTGTGCGGGACGGGTCAGCCATACCCGCTGCATCGGCTTCAGCTGGACCCGTATCGTTGCCGGCGGGCCGCGTGTCGGCGTAGCCTTCCCGCTGCTGGAGATCTAAAATTTCGAGGGCAAATTTGGACAGGTTGTGGGCGACAGTGGTGTCCTGCAGGCGGTCAATCATGAGGTCATGCAATGAAGAATTCTCGGCTGAGATGATGGCTGCGTCGGTCAAACCGGCGCGCACATAGGCCTCAGTAAGTTGGTCCTCGGGTTGCGAGGGGCTCGGTGGAAAGAAGTCGGGGTATCCCTCGTTCGGTGCCGCAGCGTTGAGCTGGGGCACGTCGTCGGGTGGATGGAGGGCGTAGCGACGGAGTAATGGGTCAGCCCCGCTCGTACCACTGCCGCTACCCCCACCGCCGGATGCCGCGGATGGTCGGGTACCGTTCCCGGGCTGACTCGCACGGCCAGAGGAATGGCCGTAGCCGCTGCCGCTGGGCGTGCGGTGGGTAGGCGTTGGATACGCGTTCGGTCGACTACTCCCGGTGTGGTGCGAAATATGCGGGTGGAGGCCGTGGCCGTGTGGATGAGGGTGATGACCATGGGCACCGTAGTGGTCGTTGGGGTTGCCTCCCGGGTAGGATGACAGGGCGCTCCGCGCACCGTGGCCAGGGTTGTTATGTGAATGGTTGAGCTGATTTATACTGCCAGGTACGCCGTAACCGGGGTTGGCGTTGGGGGCGAGATACGGGTTGCCCTTGCTGGTGTAGGGTCCGTGGCCCAGTCCGGGCTTGTGTGGATCCCGCGGATTCATAAGGTGAGTCTCTGCCTTGAGCAGGGGGATGTGAATGAGGCGGAGTATCGAGGTGGTGCGGTAAGGAGACTATCTAGTGTGCCCGCGCGGGAGGTTGGGGGATCGGATGACACCAAAGTATAGGTACAAATGAGTGGTGTTTTTAGAAATGATAGCTAGACAGATACCCTTATGCCCCGCTGATTCAATGCGAACGCGCGGAGTGAGGGGGGTGTATGTATGCAAATTAGAAATGTGGTCTAGGATTCAAGTCTTCAAGCAGACATTGCCTAGTGGGTCGCGTACGGGCGTGAGGAGGGGTCCTTCCCGCTGTGTCTCTGCGGGTTTACGCTGGTTAGAACTCAGGACATCGATTATTATTGCCTTCTGTGAGTGCAGTCGATAGTTTATCGACAAAATAGTGGGAAGCCTTAATAAGATCAGGTACACGAGCAAGGGTATCCACCTCCCCTACTCTGGAGCCGCGCGGTTGCTGCCCGCCTGGAATGCCGCTCGGATAGTTCCAACCAAGTGGTATTTAATACGTAAATTGAAAGGACCACCATGCAAAGCAGAGGTGCAGTGACACATGGGCCTTAGGATAAGGCAAGTAGTAGCGGCTGGCCCAGCGGCTTGGGCACAATTGGCACCCGGAGAGGGACGGGGATTGGGAAGGCCCATCTGATGGCCCCAAAACCAGCTGATGCGGTAGTATCAATGGTGTGACATAGGGGTAGATTCAACCCGGGGACTGATCCTGTAGTCTGACCAAGTAATTAACAATTAAGCCTTCTTCCGATGACGGGAATAGGTATACGTTGTGACCTAGAGAGTATCGCGGAGCTGGGCTTGGTTTATTCCCCTAACGACTTCCGTGTTAGGGTGCGGCAGGGTGTCTACCTCAATGATACCCAGACGGCCCTGAGTAATGATCATCCTAGAGCTCACTCGGGGTTGTACCGTCAAGCGGGGAGGGAGGTGAACGCGACAACCATATCAAAACCCACAAGGGAGAGTGTGGAGGTGTTGGGGAAGAGCTGTCTGGAGGAGATTCCGCCCAGTGCGCCTGAAAGACTCTTCAGGTGGAGGATCGTCCGGCGAGGAGGGGGCGTGGTTTCACTCTGCAGGCTTCATAGTGGGGCGGGAGGGAAGGTCGAGCCACGTATTATACATATGGGGATCATGCTTTACGTGGACCCATGTCTGGATATTTCGTAAGGGTTGAGCTCGGCAGTGGTAACAGATGCGTCGTATCCGTTCCAAAATCAAGGCCATGTCAAGGTATGTTAATAATCCGACGGAGAAGCGTGCACGGAGGAGACAGCAGCGTAAACTGCCTTGAATCAGGTACACAATGACAGAGGGGATTGGCCAGCAAGTCGTTCCCGCTAGGACCAGCGCGTGACGGTGATCTTATCTATTATCTAGTAGTCCGCAGTGGGCATCAGTGTCGAAAGGCTTGGCATTGGGGCAGCAATGTATTATTTTAACATTCCCTCCTCCGCACTGGTATGGGGCCAAGGCCACTCCGGCCAGAGATTGAAGTGTGAGATGGATATAGCTACCATCTGGTTTTGAGCAGCCGGCCCCTTGCGTGAGAAATGACCGGTGTTGTGAAGCGACGATCGCCCCGGCAGTGCAGGGGAAATGCGGTCCAGCGATCCCAGAATAGTCGAAAAGGATATCGTGCTCTAATTTAGGTTATAACGAATTCAGAGGAAGGCGGCGAGGAGGCTAAAATTACTTCATGCCGGTGGCAATTGACGTCATGTTGGAGGGTAGTGCTAAGGAATTGGTTAAGTTCATCAATGGATTGAAGGTGCTAGGGATATCCTAATCTCGGATTTTCAGTGCAACCTGCAGCCAGCGTCTTGACGATTCAATAGCCATGCCACGTCAACGACCGGTATCCGCCAAAAAGTTGGCCCAGGGACCAACCAAGCGGCCCCCGGCGTGGGTAGAAAGTGTTTAGACATTGGACACTCAGGTGCTAATTATATTGAGGGCCACGGGTGCGTAGGTTCGACCCACCGGACCTAGCGCGCATACGCTGCTTGCTATGGTAAATTACATTCCCCTTTGGGGACTCCCATAAGGCAATAGGGGACCGGTGTGGCGGCACTGCCCGATGTAACACACCACCTTGTCGTTATTATGACCTGCGCACGGATCGGTGGCCAACAGTGTCTGCATATGAAAAAAAAGGATCCGTAGCGAATAAAAATCGTTCTCCAGTTCCACGAGCTCCGCAGGCCGGGTATATCCGAGAGTTCCGTTACGGTACCCTTCACGACGGCTGCCAACAGGCTTGCAGGCGGCAAAATCCACGATGCGAGGCTCTCCATCCTCAGTCACGCGGATACTGCATGACGAGATGTTGTCATGAGCCAGTCCCCAACCATGGATACTTTGCAGGCCGACTTTAACACGGTCAATAAACTCGGGGATGTCACGAATGACTTTGGCGTCAAGCGCCTCCCGGATGCTGTACTTGACGGGGTCGAAGCAGAGGCCGCGAACGTACCCATCAGCCGTCACGAAACCGCCGCGGTAAGCCGGTAGGTACGGCGTGGACAAGACACTGTAGATCTTTTCTAGGGCCATAATCTCGCGGGCCGTATTGGCTGCCGGTCGCGTCACCGGGGTGTAAGGTACGGCTAGGTGAGGGGTCTCGGTGTGACACCGGGTGTGGTCTGCGCAGCGTCGGATAGGGCCTATAAAATTCCCCAGCGTCGTATAAATCATGTAGTGGGTGAGACGTTTACCCTGCAGAACGCCGAGGTCGTCGACGGGAACCGCGCTTTCGGCGTAGTAAAGCTGACAATTGGCATCCAAGTAGACGTAAACCGACGCGAGAGGTTGAAATTGGACGTTAAACACCCGCTGGTGACAAATCAGAGTACGGACCATTCCAGTTGGTTACGGCCCTGCGAGGGCCGTGAGAGTGGCAAAGGGAGCGCGCAGGGAGGACGGGTCCAGTCAGGAAAGGTGTCTTTGATAGAAGAACGTCTACGGTTCTATATACGCACGGGTGGCAGGTAACTGGCGGAGAAAAGGTTGGCCGTGGAAACCTGAGAAACGATCGTCTAGTGAGAATAGGTCAGGTAAAGGACGCTCCCAATTCTCGGGCGGTGGGCTGTACCCGGAAAGAGCATGAGGGAGGGAAGGATGAGCAGTAGCTCACGGAATTGGAGGAGAGCCACGGATTTTAAGGTCCTGTGTGCTGCCTGTCGCTGGGTTTCGGGAAAAATGTCTAATCCAACTGACAGGTATTGCGGGGATAAGTGGAGCACACGACTGCCGCAAATGGAACAAAGGTAGAGTACATACTGTCGTGAAGCTGCCACATGGACGTTGCAGAAGACACCTACAGGTGACACCTGAACATCACGCTGGAGAAGCGGATGTCAACCTTGGGCCGTGGCCGTCCCCTCATCCAGCTATTGAGTACTAGCGGCGGGTTAGGTCACACAGCTGATGCCCCACCGTTGGCCGCCACCTCATTTACCAACCACAGGCCCCCGCCTCCTTATCCTGCCATACCACACCCTCTCAGGGCAGAGGAGTACTCTCGATGCCATTGGTTATCACCTATAATGACGGGTGGTTGGCATATTCTTTAACCAGCTGTTTAACCCAGCGTACCGAATATAGCAAGGGCGATCTACGTGGACTCCAGGGCAACTATGCACCGACCAACTCCGTGTTCCTCGACGACAATGGATTGCTGCAACCTTTCCAAGAAACCGCCTTATACTCCACCCAGCCAAGGGGAAAACAAGCTTAGCGATCGGGAGCATTACCGTAAGGCAGAACCTTGACTCTCGAGTAAGCGCACAGGACGTCGCATCTGGTAGAATCAGCTACCCTAAATAGGGAAGGAAGGCCTCGTAAGCAGGGGTAGCAAGAACGCTGCGCTTGGGCGCTTGCCGGGCGCCCAATGCCATGTTACATGGTCTCGCCTAGTTTCCCAGAATCAAACCAGTAACGTCAAATACACATGCGTCCGACCAAAGCATTTCCGACTTGCACA
This sequence comes from Tieghemiomyces parasiticus, assembly GCA_027575765.1. Classification (NCBI taxonomy): domain Eukaryota; kingdom Fungi; phylum Kickxellomycota; class Dimargaritomycetes; order Dimargaritales; family Dimargaritaceae; genus Tieghemiomyces; species Tieghemiomyces parasiticus. Next base: position 29,362 of record JANBPT010000531.1, read on the forward strand.
TGGAGTTCCAGCGCACATCGGAGAAAGGCAACAGCTGCCAATGGAACTAAACGCTGGACTGGGTGATATTGGGGGCCCTTGACCCCAAGCGACCCTATCTAACCTCTACTGAGCGGCTCACGGACTGGTGTTTGTTACTCGAGGCCCCTAAGCTGTGGCCACGCAAGCAGCCTCCCCCCCCCCATTTCCTGCATCGAGGAAGCTGGTATGTACGTAATAACTAGCGGGGCGAAGGCTAGGGCAGGGACGCATAGACCCAGCCGCTGGTCTTATCAAACCCACCACGCATGTTTTGGTCCTGTCCGATGAGCCGTTTACTTGGTCGGACGTAATCCCCGTTAATTCTTGGCATTTGACTATTGGTGTACAAACAACCCCTCACCCACTCCCCTCTCAACCACATACTTTACATTGCAGTATTATCTATTCGTTTCAGCTTACTCTTACCATATATGAACCCAGGCGCTGGCCAGCTGGGCCTTGACTGGTACCATGTCAAGTGGCGGGAAGGCGTGTGTGGGACCCGATTCTCCCCGTGGCCCAGGTTTAGGCGTTAGCCAGCGGCGAAAGGCGCCAAGCCGGAACGATCCAAAAGCGGCAGTTTACTATAGGTCGACGGTTTGGGAAAAGCTCGACAGGCTACTGCCCTGTCTGTGCCACCCCTGATTGGAGAAAGGGAAGGGGTGAACATCTCCGCGGTCTTGGCATATCGCCACATTATAGGCTTCCGGAGTCAGTTGTTTTTTTTCGCCGATTCAGGACGAGAGACGCTTTCCGTGCCGTATTTGGTCATGTCCGGAGTTAGGGTTCCTGCGAGACCCCCGCGGAGGAATGAACCATTCCTCCGCGGGGACTGTTGGGATTTCCCCCCCCCTCGGCTTTGTGGACACGCTCAACCATATGCCACGATAGGTACGTCTTGTGACATGGGCGTCTATTGGAGGATGGGGGCTGGGACGACTATACAAGGCCAGAGTCCCTTATTGGGAGCCTACGGCCATTGGTATAGAGCTAGACCGTGGCGGGCGATAAGTGAGCCTCTCACCGTCTTTTCGACAGTGCTGCAGAGTTTGAATGGGTGTTTAATTGGGTGATTGGGTAGTGTGGTGTAACTCTTCGCTTCCACTTTGAAAGACAGCTCGCGAGGCTTGGCTGGGTGCCCTCGCGATCGGCGATGAGATTCGTATGCAGACGAAGCCAAGTTTGGGGGCGTGCACAGATCGGAAATATACCTGCCTTATACACGGGGTTTTTTTATATTTGGAGTACATAGGGACTGTGATTGTTGCTGTGGCTGGTGTGGTGTCAAGATCCAAAGAGATTCCTTGTGTGCCATATCTAGTTAATCGGGCAACCGGTTCACTTTGAGCGAAGTTCCTTGGGTGCATGTTTAACCTGCCACTTCTACCCTCCTCCCCTTCATCTTCGTCGCCTGAATCGATATGGGCTACATAGCGGTATCTCCCTACTACACCCTAATGTCGACAAGTTAAACTTACTCACCCGCTACCACCTTTCCAACTGTGGCCATAGCTCGATAGACAAAAGCTATTCTACAACACCGAGGACTGTGGGAAGACCTATTTTAGTGACGATCATGTACTTTGGCTGACCATTGGGCCATCACGCTAGCCAGGTGTGAGCCGTCCAGTTTATTCCTTACAGTAATCCGGACCTACTCCCAACCGTCACCTTGCGACGGACAAATGTGGGCGTGTGGGTCTGGTAACTTGCAGTACGAGCCAATTCCCAGGTGTGGGGATTGGATCTTCTCAAGACATAATCCCTCACGGTCTCAGCTGCCAGCGCGGAGTTAGCGAACCAAACGAAAGATGGGGTGGGAGAAGTGGGGCGTTGGGAGCTCGGCGGAACTGGCGGACGGATGACCATATTAGGCCACCGGGCACAGCCTATGGGCCGTCTGGTCCGCTAAGAAGGCCCAATAAGGTAAATCGCAAGACCATGAGCCGACAACCTCAGGTGAACGACAGGCCTGGCGTGTGGCCATGGGCGGAGATAAGCGACCTGTGCCACGGGTAGTGAGTGCTGAGTGGACGAGGCCAAGTCCGCACCCATACACTCCCCATAGTCGCCAAGTCCGAAGGCAGTGTGGCACTTGTCCTTCCCTCCACGACCGCCCCCGCGTGTCCCTATTGGATGCAAGACAGACCTTCCCAACATACCGCCCCTCATCCGAAACATTCAACCTCTATACCTGGGACCCGTTTGGTACCGTGGTTGGCTCGACCTTGGGGGGGGGGGGGCTTGCGGTAACCGACCGGTGGCCAATCTTGCGCGAGTCTGCACCATCACATTCCAACCCGTTTCCAGGAGACGCGGTCTTGTCATTCGCGTTTGTTAAAGTGGGCGGCTCTTTTCAACGCACAACGCCGCGAGAGATCTATGCGTGGGGCGAGACTGACGGATGTCGGCCAGCTGACTGGCCAGGCGCCGTTCGCACATAGGCCAACCTTGAGGGACCTGAGCCAACCAGCTAATATCTGTGATCCCTTCCCCACGCTATCGCTTAGACCTACCGAAATTCTCCGCCCTGGGCTGTGCCAAACCAAAGCCGACGGCCAACCCCCGTGTACTTTTGTTTTCCCGATAGATCCAGCACGGCCAACGGGGTGGGACAGAGGGTGGCTGGTGGGTGAGAGGGTGGGCCACATCACCCATTGCTT